>OZ025297.1:355585253-355700253 GCA_964019185.1 Maratus speculifer
TTATGAATATTAACAATGGTCATCCTATATTTTTTTTAGTTAAGCATATTTGTTGAGAATGAACCTATATACAGGGATCGGGCATATAGAACAAATGTTACTATTCTAACCAGTTTCTTTTAACATTAATCTTCATGATATATGCTTATTTCATATCTTATAAAAATGTTTCTTGAAGATTGTCGATAAAAAGTATTGGTAAGAACAATAAAATTTGTCCTACATGCTCCGACCCCTGTATATAATTTAAAACTAAAAATATCAGAAAAACCAGTTTACTGAGTAGAGATTACATTCCTTCGCTAACCGGCGATAAATCGTCAAATAACGAAATTTTCATTATTTTTTTTACGGATACAAAATGGAGGTTCCGCCGGAAATTTTTTTATAAACGTATATATCCACACGAGAAGAACATTCTGTATTTTTTTTTCAGATTTTGGGGTATGCCCGTTGGAGACCTTCCTTGTGAGTAGAGAGAACTAATTAATGCACTATAAAAGCTACACGGTAGCATTTGCGAAAACTATGGTCACCTCATAACAAGAAATAATAAATCATGCGTGAAACATAGATTACGAAGCACTTTCCAACACGTTCAAAATAATGTAACAAAAACTGCACCCTTTAAAAAATTAAAATATTACGTCTCATTTCAACGTATGGAGATGTATAACGCATTTCAAAATCGAAATTCAACTGTTTTCATCTACAAACAATAAGTTATCCGGATTTTTTAGCAAAGCAATCCTACCTATGATACCTACTTTTATGCAGCCCTGTATATGAGTTATAGATTTGATATATAACGAGTAATATGCAAAAAAATAAATAATTTAAAAGCGCACACCATATTTTATAATGTACTTTTCAGCAATTACTACGCAAAGACAGTACTGTAACCAATTTCATTTGTGTACCCCTGTAAATGAATAAACAATGCTATGAATACGCAGTTTTAACGTGGTCGTACTGAAAGTCGGTGATTTATATCACTCTCAATGTATTTTAATTTGCGTAAGTTATTAAAATTCTCTCCAAATGATTTTTCCCTTATATATAATAACGTAATCTAATTATTTTGAGTGTCCCTGTAAATGAGCGATTTTTCTTACATACTTCATATAGAATACCAAACATGCTTTGGTGATCCTAAATTACCTTTCTCAAATACATGAAAATCCGACGATTTTTTTCGGGAGTTAGAGCGTGACCAGTCGGACCGACAAACCGAATGCATAAGCACTTTTAAACTTTTTTTGGAAAGTGCTAAAAATCATTTTTTTTTTTCAAATTTTTAAGATAATTTTTTTTGAAAATTTCTAAAGGTTATGGAGCGTTTTTAAAAATCTTGGGTGACTTAAAAGACTAATTGTATACTATCGTTCGTGATTACACTAAATTTTCATAAATTAAGGTACATCTGTCTTTTTCTAGTGTGATCTAATTGTTCTGATAAATGTTCAATGTCTACTGATTCAATTACACGGACACATCTAACCTAAATTCCAATTCTTCCATAAGATCTATCAAATGTAACCGGTATGCATGTCTGGAAAGCATTTTTGCCGATCCCACCGAAGCTAGCACTTGGAAGAAAATACAAGCTTGTGATTGGTTAAATAATTTAAAGAGTATTTTGTTTTTGTTCATTTTTGAGTTTACGTTTATTTAATCATCACTTTTAGAAGATGGAATTTTAATTAATTTCCTCCTGATTTTACATATTATTAACAGAATTAGAATTAAAGATTATTTAGAATTAAAGAAGTTAATAATGATGTTTCTCAATTGTTCTGTATTGCTTAAACTAGTCGTTGGGGGCCACCGCAATACTTACCCATCATGGATATGTATATGAATATAAAACATGTGAAAACTATTTATACATTGCATTGCAATTCATAAACAAAATTTAAATATTGTTAATATACATAGTAATGCTATATTAAAGAACTGCTGATGTACCAATTTCGACAAATTATATAAAACGCCAAACTACTCAAGTAGTACCGACTGCGTAAAAAAAAACATCCTTACAACTCCAAAAATAATAATTCTATTAACTAAAAATTAACTGCGTCGGATTAAGCGTCTCATTTCCAATTAAAATATACTTCTGAATTGAAATTTGAATGAAATACAGGGTCATGACAAATCGAAGAATGTGGAAAACGATATTACAAATATCTCGGTAACCAATAATTCGATCGACTTCGTTCTATATGCAAAATGTGTGTTATTTTATTTCCTTTTATGTCCATTCCTTAGAACAAAAAAATTCGAAAATTTTTATATACCTTTCATCAGAACGAATTTTTAGAGAGTCCGAAAAAAATAGTTCCGGATAATCGAGGTTGCTGATATTAAATAGGGTTCGTCCCATTCTTACATACTAACTACATACAAAATTTCAAGTCTCTATCTCAATTTGTTCGGGAGATAGAGCGTTTACAGACAGACAGACAGACGGACGGCAAAATTTTTTTTCTAAAAATATGTTTTTCGGAATCTCCACTATCTAAAACGTGTAAATCCGTCAAAAAAAATTTTCGATTTTCAAAACGATTGCAAGACTTACCCTATACTACGTATGATGGGTAAGTAAAAATAATAAAAATGAAATTGGAATTTCTTCTTAATTATTTTAACATGATAGAACAATTTATTTACAAACAACAATCATATTTCCTTTTAACGGCGTCAATTATGCGATATTTACAAACCCAATTGTTCCATATTACTTTTAAAAAATTTGTATTATTATTCTTATTATCTCTTTTTTATTATTTTAACACGATATACCCATACATACCCCTAATACGTAACATCTACATTCAGTATAATTTATTTACAAATAACAATTGCTCTAAAAATTATTCAACCAATCCGAAGCCGATATTTACTTCCCTATGCTAGCTTCGGTGGGATCGGCAGAAATGCGTCTGGAAACGTGTTCTCACGACCTTCTACTCAGCCCTCTTTGGTAACTGATGCTCAAGTCTTGTTTCCCAAGCAGATTTCTTATTGTCCAAGAGCCAAAAGCACAAAAACCTAAGATATCGAGCAAAAGAATAAAAGCCTTTATTTTATAGAACGGTAGTAATAGGGCAACTAATGACTCATGTCTGCCAAAAACCTAGTGATGCATACGCCAAAAATGAATGTCACTTGTTTGATAATGTGTTATTTAAATTTATACCAGTCAGGTGTCGCACAATGCAGCATACTGAAATGTCTTGAATTTGTTATCAAAAACTACAAGCTTTGTGTAAAATATATTACTCTTTTAATTCTGCACTCTTTCCAAGCTGTATGACAAAATATCATCTCTGCTTTTAGTTGTGATTCGATTTTTTATGAGAATGGGCGTGTTAAAAAGTTACGGTTCGTAATAGAGATGTTTGAGATTTTACCTGTGTCCTAAAAGACCACAGCTGTGTTTTTATGTAAAAACAAATTGTTTTACAAACATAGATGAAAATATTTTTAGAGTTTGAAGGGAAAGTAAATAATAATTCCGGACAAGGATAAAATACCACTAGCGGATGACTCCTACGTTTATCGTTGCGTTTGCCGTACTATCAAGTGTTTTTAATAATTCTACGGAAAACAAAATGATAAACCTACGAGTCAACAACTAGTGGTACTAATTTTTGACTTATGCACGGCTTCACTTCCGGCAGACTCTTCAATAAAATAAAGGTTTATTTTCTTATGTTGTCGGTTATTATACTATGAAGATTATGCAGATGAGATTCCTAGACACGGTCTACACCATGAACTGACACGTTTGGTCTACTCTTTACAAAAACAGCGAATCGTTTCACTTTGCCTATAGTGTAACTGTCAGCTGTTTAAAATAAAAGTTTATGTTATTGTACTGTTGGCTAGACTATTAAGATTATGTAGGTAAGATGCTTAGACACGGTCTACAATAGGAACTGAGGTTTTTGGTCTTCTTTTTACAAAACAAGTCGATTGTTTTACATTGTCTATACCAGGGCTGTCCAACGCGGCGCCCGCGGGAGTCATGACGCCCTTTGCAGGTTTTCTTGGCGCCCTTTAGAAAGTTTCCCATAATTAGTCTTTTTAAAAAAATACAATTCCCTTGTAAAGGATACTTTCTTTAAAGTCCTTGATATTATCATGAGAGATGTTTTAATAATGTCTAAAATGTCTACAAGTGTATTTCACATATCAACAATTATAACGAACGCAATTTATTAAAAGAAAGGCAACAGCACATGATTAGTAAATTCACAGTTACACTTCATAAATCTTTTTAGGGAAATTATGCCTATTAGAATAAATAAATGTTGGCAATAACGTTTTTAATGCGTTAAGAATTAAAATGTAGAAACATGTAAGCCATCCTTCTTCTCCTTCGTGCATGAAACTCCATCTTTTCTGTTATTGTTATTGACGTTGTTTCACTGTCCATTTGGCTGTTTTATAAGACAGTATAAAGGCTGTCTTTTTTCTCACCCGCATCTTTGAAAACTTTTAGGTAATTTTTTTAATTAAATTTATAAAATCGTGTGAAAGGATTTTCATCAATGAAAGCTCTTTTGGACTCTCTCTTTGAAACCACCCATGACTTTGTTTCTGTACTTTTTATCATGGCAAATTTACACCTCCAAAAAAATTGTAGTTATTGCAGAGTAATTGCGTCCTGAAAAGGCCTAACAATATCTCTGATTACAATTATATTCGAATAATAAATGAAAATTCATTTTCTCGCTCCTTCAAATTCAAAAATGTTTAATGTAACCTCTCGCGCAAAAAAATGTATTATTAGAAAATTATGGGGGGGGGGGCGCTTTAGATCTATAAGGGTGTTATGTCTCATTTGCATATATATAATATTGCTACTAATATCAAAAGATGATTTTTCTACTTGTTTTCAGCCTGTTATTAATGGCGCCCTTCATTGCATGCCAAAAGCAGAGATGCGCCCCTGCTTTGTAAAAGGTTGGACAGCTCTGGCCTATACCATAACTGCCAACTCTTTCGACTTTTTGGGCTAGGAAATGTTATTGAAGTTTTTTTTCTTATTTCATCTGCGGATTACAGTGATTTGAAATGGTAAAATTTACTATAATTTTTTTCCGGGCCAAAAAAGCGGAAGATGTTTTATACTTTCGGTGAATTTTTTTGCCACATCGAGGGATCACAATTAAAATTTAAACGAAACTCACATTGGAATGAAATTACTGACTAATTCATAGCAAATTTCAGAACACAAAACGCTTTAGACTGAAGCAGAAACGTTTTCGATCCTATTCATTGCTCTCATAAAATTTAACTTATTCAATAAATGATTTTAAAAATCTAAATTAAATGTTGCAGAATAATTTTTCAGTGCTTGAAAAAAAAATTTAAACAAAACCTAAGCGTTAGTTAAGCAAAATGAAGTTTTAGCACACGAAATTTTTAAAATATATTTCATACAATAATTTTATTTATGCCAGATATAAAGGTCCCAGAATCTGAAGATAAAGAATTTCCAAATTATCATTTAATTAAAAGTTCATTAGTACCTTTATTACTTTTATCAAAATATTTAGGAAATATTTCATGAAAATGTCAAGGCCTTTTTCTAATAAAATATTATCATAAAATGAATAACGCAATCGTTTATTCTTTAACAAAATTTTAAATAAAATGTTAATTGCCTAATTAAATGGGATTTATCATCACAGAAATAAAAAAATGATATACTGTGTTAAAAATAATTCTATGCAATGATCCGAATTAAGTAACATTTTATTCTAAAGAATTTAATGTTTTTAACTCTTTCCTAAAAGCTACATTTAAAATTCTCACGGGAACATGAAATACACAGTTAATATTGGAAATTATTTATTTTTTGTGAAACTACTTTTCTGTCTATTTTTATTTGATGCAAATATGTTTCATTTGTTTAAATAATGTTATATTTAAATTATTTCACAGTTACATAAACATGTCTGTTTAATTAACATAAAAAACAAATGGTTAATTAGCATTTAATGAAACAGAATTAAAGTTTAAAATTATTTTTTTATAATTATTATTGATTTTATTGTAAATAATTTGAAAATTGAAATTAAATTTAAGTATATTTTGAGCCAAATGTAAGACAATTTACTCAAGGCCTTATTCAATACCAACTTTTTTAAGGCGAATAAATAAAACAGTAATATAAACTGAATTATCAGGCATGAATTATGACACATTTTGCAATAATAATAGGATATTATTAAGAAAACTCATTTTTATTATATTCTCTTTTTAGTGTTTTCATTTTCTACTTTTTTTTCACTTTCATTTTTTCATTTTTTCATTTTTTCATTTTCCCATATTTTATTATTCCATTTTCCTATTCTGTTTTCATTTTTTTTAAATTTCTATTTTTCATGTTTCATATTTCTTTTTTCTTTTTTATATTCCATTTTTGATATTTCATATTCTGTTTCTATTCCCTATTTTTCATTTTCCACATTCTAACTTTCTTTTTTTATTTCTCATTTCTCACTTTTCTTATTCTATTTTTGAGATTTATTTCTGATTTTCTATTTCATTTTTCATATTCTACCAGAAATTATATCTATTTTAGCTCTTTATTCGAATATTTATGGGTGTGCTGTAAACGTACTACGCCCTCTATAATCTACAGAAAAAAATTTAAAAAGTACTAGCGATTACACTAGGTTAGAATCAACATGATATCATTAAACTGCTCCACAAATTATTTTAACCCTTAAGGGGACAGTGGACCTTTATTTGAGCAAAATCATCCATAGCAAAATCGTCAGAAAAAGGTCTATTTCTGTGGTATAATAGTACCTAAACAGTTTTTTCTTATTAAAATATCATTTATGAAGGTTTTAAGGAGTAAATAATAAAGATAAATGTCTTTATATACTTTTAAATCTGTTTTTATCAAAACTAATTTTTCAGCGTTTTTAGATTTTTGAATTGCTACTTGCGTCTTAATTTTTGATCAATATTTATGAAATTGATAAGGAAGTATCCTGATATTATTTAAAAAGAAATTGCGTAAGCTTTTTAAAATTCGTCTTCATTAAGATAATCAATTTTATTTTTTACTTATTAAAAGGCAAAATTTTGATGAAAATCGATAAGGAATTTAGAAAAAAAATCTGTAAAATATTAACTATTTAAGAGATTTATAAAATCTTACACAAATTTGTTTATAATATAGTTTTAAGTGATAAAAATTCAAAAGCAAGAAAATATTTCAAAAATTAAGACACGAGAAGCATTTTAAAATTTCGTTTAAAAATTTAAATTTTTTAAAAAAAATTACAAATTTTAATAAGGTTGGAAATCTTTTGAAGGTATTCTATATGCTTTTGGTGAAATGTATATATGCACAAAATTTCATATTGCTATGATAAAAATGAATAAGATAAATTTTGAACGTCCACCGTCCCCTTAAATAAAATGTAAGGGATAACATTTGTGCGTTCCCGTAAACAGACTACCAATGCTACTAATCCTGTACTCAGGATAAAACATATCTATCTTAATGACACATATTAATATCATTTATTGGAACTATTGTAGCATAAAAAAAAGAAACGCAAGCGATAATCAATATAGACCACAGAAAACGGCAGATAAATAAATCGTATTAACCCATTCGCGACGAAATTTTTAACGAATCTTTAACGAAATATTTAATGTTTTGTCACTGGTTAAAAAAAAAAAAGAATTTTGTATCTTTTCAAATCGGGAAAATGCTCTATTTAAATAAGGCAAATTTCACAGTAAGTTTTTACTGGTGGGGATAAACACGGATTCTTAAGACTTTTTGCCGCATGCATACGTGTCGCTCGTCCCCAAGGGGTTAATAAAAACTTCTCAATCAAGCCTGAAAGACACATTTAAAAAAGTGGAAATTTAGTTTTTGAAGTTCATTCGGATCTGCCTTGGTCTATTCACATCTAAGTTTTCCGATATCTACTTGTTGTAAATTTTCTTTGCCATCGTACACACAGAGACAAACATGTTTCGTGCATTCGGAATTATGTAAATACATAGCACGTATAGTTGTCGTTCAATCCATCTGTCTGTCCGTATTTAAGAAAGCAAAAACTACCCAATCAAATTATTTGAAATTAAAAATATTTAAATATTACATAATTTTGTAGAGTAATTTCAAATTTTATGAAAATCGGATACATAGTTCAATTACAGGGACAATCAAAAGGATTCCAATACATTACGGTCAATGGGGAAAAAGTTTCAAGTGCATTTTAATGGTATTATACTCTTTCGAACATAATAAAATTGATATATATCTATGAAGTATATACTATAAAAGACATTCTGTACAATTTTTGTTGCAAATAATAATTGTAATTGATTTACAGGGCAACACAAAAGTATTTAAATAAGTATAACATTGTTTGAAATTGTTTTAATTGTATTAAACTATTTACCATTTTATGAAATTGATATACGTTGCTGAGGATTACTACAAGTTAATTTTTGTATAATATAAAGTATATAGCATTTACAAGGACACACAAAAGGTTTCGGCTCCTATGATGTGTCCGAAATACTGAATACTTTTACACCAATATCTGAATATTTTTAGTTGCGTTGATAATTATACGTAACATCTATAACCATCGTTCAGTCTGTTCGTCCGTCCGCCTGTCTGTCCGCATATTACAGAGGAAAAACTACCCAACAAAATATAATTATTACAAATTTTGTCGAGTCATTTAAAATTTCATGAAAATCGAATGTATAATTTAATTACGAGAACAATTAAAAATATTCCACTACATTACGGTCAATAGGAAAAAGTAGTTTCAAGTACATTTTAATGATGTTATACTCTTCCGAGTATAATAGAATTTACATGAATCGATGAATTATACACTAAAATTTACGTTCTGTACGCTCTATGATACAAATTATATTTACTATTAGTTTATAGGGCCATTCAAAAGTGTTTTATTACATAATTGTATGTGGGGAAATATTGTTTGGGGCGTGTTTTAATTATATTAAACTATTTCACATTTTATGAAATTGATATAGTTGCTGAGGTTTAATACAAGTTACTTCCTGTATAATAGAAAGCAAATAGTAGTGTTTACAGTGACACACAAAAGATTTCGACCACTATATTGTATCTGAAGTACTGTGTACTGTAACAGTAAGATCTGAATATTTTTAGGTTTGGTTATAGTACGAACGAAACTCATTTGTACGCTTTACGTGGAATTTCCAACCTGTTCTTATTAATATAAATTATAATTAGGAAAAGTAGGCAAAACAGCTATTACTGAACTATCTGACTTGTGATTTTATAACATAATGAAATATATGATAACATATTAATTTCATTACAAAATCTTTATAAACGTAATTGTCAATTCCAAAATAGAAATCATTACAATTGATTAAATTAACTACATATGTTTTTAATCTTGCAGGTGTATTTTTTCTAACATAGTAAAACATAAAGGAAATCATGTTTATTGTTCAAGAACGTACAATAGTCACGTCATGACATTCGCAGGCTATAACGATTTATGTCTATGAAAGCGTTTTTTTTTTTTAATTTATCGCTTGCAATAAAATATTTTTTAAATATTTTTTTTCTGTTTCGGCATCATATAAGGTTAAATAATTTTCAAACTGAAATCGAAGTAACTGAGAAAAAGAAATCTGTTGAAAGATATTTAACGTGAAAGTAAGATTATACACTACAAGGCCATTGGTGAACGTCCACTTGCGATTTTAAATGCTTTGTTAAATATCTATAAAAATGCATTAGGAATTATCCTGAAACTCTAAGTGTATAAATATAATAGTACAAACCATACATTTCCGTGAAGATTTTTTCACGAAACTCCATAGGGGACCGTCAACAAATTTAAAAAGAATGAATATATTTTGGATAACCCTATCAAAACTAATGTAGCAAAAGCGCTCAAACTGTAGATTATGATTAAGTGGCTTATTGTGATTCATTGTGTTCATTTTTATATTGATATCATGTATACTCGTACAGAAATTAATGTTTTTATAAAAACAGTTTCAAAATTTTCCAATATTTTTGCTTATAATTAACAGAGTTCTTAATATAAACTAATATTTTTTTCTAAAAATATGACAAACGGCATTGCACACAATATTCTGTAATCAGAATTAAAAAATAATGAAAATCGTATGCAAAATGAATAGGTTTACTAAATAATTTTTCACTGCGCATGCGTCAACGATATCAAAATTTCATTTGCATATTATGTTAACTACATGTATACACCAACTTTTGTGAGAGTCTCAAAATCATAGCTTGAAAATTCTGAAAATAATCGTCAATAGAATAAGTTGAAAATCCGTGTATCCCCAAAATGAAGCAAAAACAAGAGGGGTTATATCCATATATTCATTGATTAGTGTCAATATAGACTACACAATATGGGACGTACTACTACATTTGGATACAACCCTTCTTTTTTTGCTTCATTTCGGGAACAAAGCATTTTTTGCTTACTCTATTGGCGATTTTTTTCAGAATTTTCAAGATATGATTTTGAGACTTTTACAAAAGCTGCTCTATACATTTAGCAAATATACATTTCTATGTACATGCTGCTCTATACATTTAGTATGCAAATGAAATTTTGATATCGTTGACGCATGCGCAGTGACAAAATTATTTATTAAACATACTCATTTTTCATAAAATTTTTATTTTTTTTATTTTGATTACAGAATATTGCGCGTTTGTGAATATATGTTGTTTGTGATGTTTTCAAAAAATAATATTTTTTTATATTAAGAATACTGTAAATTATAAGCAAAAATCTTAGAAGAATTTGGGACTGTTCTTATGAAAACCTTAATTTTTCTGTGAGTATACATCCTATCAATATAAAAATAAATACACTTTATAACAATAATCCACTTAATCAAAATCTACAGTTTGAGCGCTTTTGCTACATTAGTTTTGACAGGGTTATCCAAAAGATATCCATTCTTTTTCAATTTGTTGACAGTCCCCTATGGAGTTTTGGGAAAAAATCTTCATGGAAATTTATGGTCTGTACTATATTTATACACTGAAAATTTCAGGATAATTCCTCGTATATTTTTCCAGATATTCAAGAAAATGTCTAAAATCGCAAGTGGATGTCCATCAGTGGCCATGTAGTGTATAGCAAGTTGCTGTCAAAATCGTAAAAATAAAACCCAACAGTATTTCAGATCAACCTCATCTCCTATGAAAAAACCCTTTAAAAATATTAAAATACAACCGAGAAATTTAAAACAAACGCTGTTGTAGCTTTATCATTAGCATTTGACTGTCTTAACATGATTTCTGTAGACTCGTATCTCAGGTATTTGTTTGGGATTTTATGTAATATTTAATGCTCCACTCAAATACTTATTTAATTTATTAATATTATTATTATTATTATTTTATACAATTGAGAAATGAAAAAATATAATGCCCTTACAATAGGAAAATAGAAAGATTTCCAAATTGAAACTTTCCCCACAATTTTTCAAAGTCAAGAAATCTGAAAAGGCACAAATAAAAAAGAAATTACCCTTTTAAAAATATTTTTGTTTTGTACATTTTAGAATATTTTTAGAATAAGATATAGTAAAGTATCAAGAACTCTGCACATGGGCTGCACATGACTAGTGTAGACTCTTCTCTCTGATATGTCAAAGTATAAAAATTGATTAATGCTTTATGTCACAAATTTTAAATTCATGAAAATATTGCCTTCTAAAGCATTTTTTCTGACGTATTGAATCTACATTAGAAGATTTGTACAATCATTGAATTATTTTTTTAAGGATTACGTGTATTTAGATTCATTATTTGAATTTGACTTCAAAGGGATTTTGTGTAATATTTAATTACTCCTCTCAAATACTATTTAATTCATTATTATTATTATTATTTTATATAACTGAGAAGTATAAATATATACTCTTCTCACAATAGAAATATAGAAACAGTTCCAAATTGAAACTTTCCCCCCACAATCTTTCAACGTCAAGAAATTTGAAAAGGCGAAACGAAACTTAGATGTGGAAAGGGTAAAAAGAAATCACCCTTTAATATTTTTTTTTTAATGTAACTATGGATATTTTTGGCACAACATAATTAAAGTATAAAGAATTCATTTTCAAATGCATTACTATTGATGAATTAAATTAATTTTTATAACAAGTTATTGTAATGGTACTTTAACCCTTTAACGTTCATTGGTTTCGCCACGAAACCACAAAATTTTAATTCTGATATGCAACACTGACACCGGTATTTTTATCTAAAAATATCCCTTTTTTATGTATGTGAAAAATCACGTTTTCTTATTTAGAAATATATTTGTTCTAAATTAACGGTGTCATTTATTTATTTCGACTTCTTAGCAATGAAAATGCTTTGATCGTTAAAGGGTTAAAATGCAAACTAAAGTGCATAAAAGGATAAAATATACTTGTACACTTTTCCTCTATTTCGCATTTACAAACTTTTCGCAGCTACCAAATAATTTGGCAAAAAATTATGAATGGTTTAAATCATTTTTTAACCACATACTTGATCAATGCTTTTGAAAAAAAAAAACAATGACTTTTTTTTTTTCATGTCTTTTACAGAATTTTCAATCTTTTATCACCGGTTTAAAATAAATAAATAAATAAATCTGTTTAATTAAATTGGAAAAAAGGCTCGGATTAAATAATGCAAAATTTACAATACAATTTTACTGGGGATGTATGGATATAAGATGGATGTATGGATGGCCATACGTGGTACTTGCAAATTATGATTGGCAAAAGCTTGTTGTCTCTACGAAGCAGGGGCAAAAGAGAGAAATGGTTAAATAAATTAAATGTTAAACATTATTACAACAAAATGTTTTACAAATCTTAGAAGAAAGAAAACATTTTATAATTAATTATCATACTTGATTTATTTTTAAATAAAGTAAGAATAACATTTGTTTTAAGTAGTTCCTAGAAAAATATTTTTATCGCAGAAACAGAGAGCGTCCAAATAAAATATTTTTCTTCTCATGAGATACTTAGAATTAAAAAAAAAATACATTTTCCAGAAAATAGGTTTCTCAGAAAACAGTTCGTTATGTACTAATTATCGGTTTTTATTACATACTAGAAATTTGCTGTTTTTTTCCAATAGTTAGCATGTAACAAAAGTAAATTACGTGAAATCGAGGAAAGAAGTTGAGCTTTTCAGAAATTAAATAAATAAATAGTGTTTTTTTTTCAAAACCCAAATCATTAATAGCGATATCATAAACTTGAAAATAAACTAAAAAATTATATAATGTGATAAAAACACTTTAACGAACATTTCTTAAATAGCGAATGTCTCTAGATAGTTTATGAATCTCGAATATTTGCACATTTTTTTAAAGACAATTTCTGAATAGCGGACATCTTCAAACAACGAACAGCTTACCGAAGTTTCCATTGTTCAGTGGTTTTATCGTAATGAACCTTTTGTATATATAATTACAGCAAGTTTAACGAATAAGTTTTATAAGAAACTTAACAGTCTTTATTTGTTTATTTACTTGAGGCGATTTACAAATGTAAAATAAGATTTAAAATATATATATATACATATGTGTGTGTGTAATGATAAAAAAATTTTGCCTTAATTCTAAATTATTCATTTCCAAATTTTTATAAGATTTAAATTTTTCCCTGTTTTAAGATTACGCACTTAAAAAACGAAAATTGAATCATTTTAAGAATACTCCTTTGTCTGTATCTTCGACTTTCACAGACATTTTACTAGTAAACTATAAAAAAAGGATGTTGAAATTTGTCGAAGTAATAAAGACTAGTAATTCACATATTTACAAATACATTTAGAAGGGTGTACAACATAAATAGGCTAATTAAGTTACTTGAAGAAAATAATATTTTCTTTGTATATCGTTTGGGTTATTGTGTGAAAGCTTTCGTTTTGCTAAACTCAAAAATATACAGTCGAGTCTCTATACAACGAAACTCCATACATCGAATTTCTCTATATAACGAATATTTTGTAGGAACGGTCCCCTTTTCGCATGATTACATTAAAAACAGTCTCTATATAGCGAAATATCTATCTCCATATAACGAATTTTTTCATAAATTGGTCTTAATTTATTCAGTTTTAAAAAAGCTTCGAAATCATATGGAGTCAATTTTCCATCACTTATTTTTGATTTATCGTTCAGTGCTGAGTTTTTTTTTATATTACTTCTCTCCCTGTTCTTTAAACCCAACGAATTCATCCCACCTCCCACACACCTTTCAACACCCTCCTCAAAACAGAGTCAATTAGATTGTTACACATATAAGAGAGGAATCAATGAGAGGCGCGTAAGAGAGGCCTTCAAATGGAGGAAAATGTTAACTACAATTTTTCATTCCTTGCTAAAATTTGAGGTCTTTTTTTTTTCCTTTTTTTGAGAGCGTAACAATTTTAAAATAAAAACAACAAAAAATTACAGATTTCTTCGTCTGAAATTAATGCAAGTCTTCCTTATTTGATTTTCATTAAGCTTTCAAATAAATGTGGGTTCTTTTTTTTTTTTTTTTTGAAACTGCTTAATTAATTAAGAAATAAAATGTTAGGTTAATATTTACTTTTAAACATTTCAAATCCTAAATAAAATATCAAAAATAATATTTGTTCAAAATTTACACATTAAATACGATTTTTAACATCATTTTCTATACATCGAATTTCTCTATAGAACGAATTTTTTACTGGAACGATGGATTTCGTTATATAGAGACTCGACTGTATTTCTTTTAATTTTAAGAAATACATTTTCAGAGATACCGTGGAAAATGTAGTGCAAAATTATGTTCCCCCCTATCTAATTCAGAATCTACTAAAACTAAAAATAAGAAAAAATTAGAGATAGTAATCATTTATTTAAACTTTATATTACCTTATTTATAAGGAAAACTTTAGCGATTATCCTAAATCACATAGTTTGTGAGAAAAGAGCGTTTTTTCGTTCCACAAAAATTTCGATTTATAGACATTCAGCAAATGCATTAATGAACGCCGAAGGTACCTATCGTTATAAACTTATAAAAGCATTTTAGATGATAATTTTCTAAATAAATCGTCCAAAAATAGGCGACATATTAACCCTTAAAGATACGGACGGTTTGGACATACGTAATGACGAGGACAACATACTCTGTTTACCATCGACTTTTAACCCTTTGAGGGGCAAGCAATATTGTCTCTGTAATATTGAATTCTTACCAGAAAAATTTAAAATTTTTTGCTTTGAAAGGCAAAAATAAAAAATCTCGTTAAAAGTTTCTGGCGAGAATCTCGTTCAAATTAGGTAGGATGAAATATATCCCATCGCCAAAGGGGTTAACCCGAACGCCGCGCCGTTCGGACAAGACACATTTTCTTATTTCGTCACTTAAATCTTTTTGTCACCATTATTATTATTAAGAAAGTTTTCATACTTTTAAAAGGTGGAAAAGTTTAGGCTAAATTTTACGAATACAGTAAAACCCCGATCTATCGTTCCCGCATCCATCGTTTTCCCGCATTGATCGTTTTATTTCTACGGTCCCTGCACGAATTATATTTAAATAATGTTAACGAAACCCGCATTCATCGTTCTTCAAAAAATCAGTTTCCCGCATTCATCGTTGTAAAATTTTTCTCCTCATCGAAACGAAATTGAAATTCATGCGAATCCATATGACATACAAACTGGAATTACTTCTTTTACACTAAAATATCTCATTGTGTAGTTTCTATTGATAAAGGTGACAATAATGCAGATGTAGAATGATTGTATATAGTAGAGGATGGGAATATGTTTTCATTGATCAAGATGTTGTGACACGTGGTGTCTTAAACATAGGAGAAATGCGCTATAAATCAAAAAATGAAAATAATGGCGAACAGGATAAAGTTCATGATGATGAAGCTGTGCAAGTCTTACTAATGCAGTCAGCGCATTTGAAACTGTGCGAATTTTTATATATATATATGAAATGACAGAAAATTACCAGAAAAATGTTGTATATATTGAAAATTTGTTTTTTGATTAAAACAAAATAATAATGAACGAAAAGTCAAACAAAATTTTGGATTTTATTAAATAAATATCAATTTTCTATAACTTCAATTTATTTCTTTTACAATTCAGTAAGCAACAAATTAGCATACTGTATGCATTACTTTCATTTGTAATGCATAAACATTGTGTTTTTTCTTGTTTTGAAGTTAACCCGCATTCATCGTTTTTTTCCCCTGACCCCTTGAAAAACGATGGATCGAGGTTCCACTGTATTTTATTTAAATAAAAGTCGTGTGAGTCCGCTATTTTCAATTTATTGAACGGAAAAGAATTACCCTGTTAAGAGCCCAGATAACAACTTTTAATGATATATGTGAGAAATGCAATGCACATTAGCAGTAAAAAAGCAATAAATGTCAAATTGTTAAAAACAGACTAATTCAACTAGAACTAACACATTAATGTCGAAATTATTGACTTATTTAAAATATAAATTTCAAATTTCCCACCACTTTTAAAAGAAGAGTATCTTTATCTTATTTTATCAAGCGAATTGACTTGTGAAAGAAGTTATATATAAAATGTTTATCTTCATATTTACTAGTGTGAAAGAAGCTTCTAAGTCTAGTGATAAAAAATATTCCAGTGGGTATTAATGGGTTTTATCAGATAAATATATATTATAGATTCAGAACTAGTTTGCATTGAATGTGTTTCAAAATACCCCTTTTGTGTTTTTATGACATAAGTCTTTATAGATTATTGTTTTTACAAACTTCTTAATCTTTTATCACCGGTTCATTATAACAGAAAATTTGGGCTAATGGAATCGAAAAAATGCTCGGATTAAATAAGGTAAAATTTATAATTAAAATTTGCTAGTAAAAATAATCAAGGATTCTTAGCACCTTATGCATCACGTATACTGGCCGCTCGTCTCCAAGGGTTTAATTAACAGTAGATTGTTCATGAGCGGTCATATGACTGCTACCATATAAATATATTTCGATTCAAATCAAAAATTTACGGTGCAAAAATATTGACGATACAAAGAGGAAAAACATCAAAAAGAAATTTAAACAATAACTCAAAGTTCTGATGTGAGGTGTGTAGCATTAACGGTTCATTTACGGCCCAAAAAAGTTCTTCGCTTCCGTTACATTACGGTCAATAGCGAAAAATTATGTGCGATGTATTTCAATGATATACTATTTTCACCATAATTAAATTGATATTTATCACTCATGTGTACTACAAGGTAGCAACAATAGAGCATAGTTACCATAAAATTTATCCTTAATTTATAGGGAAACCCAAATGAATCTGGTTGCAAAATTGAAAAAATTAAACAAAAACATAATTTGCAGAACAAATTAAAAAAACCAAGATTTATTTCCTACACTCTTTAAGCCCGAGAAGGGACAGATATTAAGATAATTGATTTATTCATTTCGACATTTAATATTAAATTTTGGTAACAAATAAGTTAAACCAAGTGAACATGAAAAAATAAAAATGCAATTCAAACAATATGATACTTAACCACCCTAAATCTTAGATACCGTTCAAATGAAATCGAAATAAATCTCCGACATTTTCTGAACATTTGCTTTTTTGATTGCCTATTCATTTTGTTTACACTTACCGTAAACATAATACAAAATCTGCAATACAAATTTGCAAGTTGAGTTTGGAAAAAAAGTCTTAGATTTATTTCGATTTCATTTGAACGGAATCTAAGATTTAGGGTGGTTAAGTATCATATTGTTTGAATTGCATTTTTATTTTTTCATGTTCACTTGGTTTAACTTATTTGTTACCAAAATTTAATATTAAATGTCGAAATGAATAAATCAATTATCTTAATATCTGTCCCTTCTCGGGCTTAAAGAGTGTAGGAAATAAATCTTGGTTTTTTTAATTTGTTCTGCAAATTATGTTTTTGTTTAATATCTCAAGTTTTTTAATAACTATTGCATTCAGGTGAACTCATTTCAAAATTAACTGAGGGTATCATCTTCAGGACTTCTTTATGCGGTATCGTGTCACAATTACTGATGTAATTCACCCAGGGCCATAGCTAGAAGTGAACTATGGGGGTGGAGGGCTGGGTGAGCTCAAGAGAATGCCTAAGGGGCATTCAGCGGCATACACTGTGCATGCAACACGTTGGCATGATTGGAACAAAATGGCGATTATGTGTCTCACATGCTAACCCGGCTATCATTGTATACTTATTAATAAATTATTTTCTTGTACTTTCTTTTTTAAAATGGGTACTTCTAGGTTATCCCGTCGACCAAAAAATTATCGCCAAACTATAAGATTAAATGCCAATAATGGATGATCGTGAATGTCACATTCAATGACATTAATGCGATTCACGTGTTTAAAATGTCATTAAGTGATTTTTATTTCGACTTTTTATTAATATTTTTATTAATATTCTACTAATTATTTATTTTTTCGTTATTTAAAATAAAAATTATGTCAACATGTATAATTTGACTATTATAGTTTGGCGATTTGTATAATTTGGCGAAATTGGTCGACGGGGTAACCTAGAAGTACCTTAAAATGATATAAATTGTTTTATTCTATTGAAAATGAAATTTTCACCATCAATTTTCGCAAAAATTGCGCCAACGTGATAAGTATTAGACATCTGTGCCAAAGGACAGAGCGTTATGAATATTTCAAATGAGTTTACATTTTATAATTTCATACAAATAATACATCAAAAGAGTTTTATAAAAATATTAACTTGAAATATAAAAAAAACAGCTACTTTTCAACAGAAACTCTTTGTGATGTTTTAAAAATTAAATCGTGTAAGTTTCTTATCATTTTAACAATCATAGGAATAATAAATTTAATACAAATTAATTCAAAATAAAATTTTATTCAATGATTAATTATTTGTAATGTTACAAGTTGAGGAGCGATTTAAAAAAATCGCCAAATTGGAAATTAAAAAAAATATTTGAATGATTAGGTTGATAGAATTGGCTAATTTATTGCAGTGCCGAAAAGTCTTACGCCAATTAGTCGTTAATTCTGCAGTTTAGCCTTAAAAAAATTGCCAGGAATTGAGTTTGAAGGCCTAGTTCTGCAGATTTACTAATTTCATTACGTACCAAGGATGATATACTATTATTTTTTACTATTATTTTTTAATACTATTATTTTTGGAGACTTTTATTTACCTTAATTTATTTTGATTTTCTTCGAACGTATAAGGCGAAGACATTATAAAAATTGTGGTATAGGTACAAAATTCCAGCACAAATATCATATACTGGCTTTGGCGCGATTTTTTTCAGATGCCAATGTGTCAGAAACCCCACTTTCAAATACCATTATTTACATATATATTTTTAAGTTATTTTCTATTATTTTGAAAAAACAATAAATAGAAAAAAGCTTAATTTACTAATTTTCTATATTTCTTCAATTTAAAATCGCCTTGATCCATCAATTAATATTAGAAAATATCTCTTTATTACAAAAATCATGCTTCATATTTAATATTTTCTGAAAATAATTCTTTTTCCTGGTACCAAATGTTTAAAAATCTCCGTTTCACTTCCAATATGAAGTCTTAAATATGCCGTTTTTAATTCTTACAAAAAAAAAATTTCTTTTTAAATCACGTAAAAATTATTAAATGCTACAGAAAATATGTCCATTGATCACTAAGATTTTCATTTTCTTTTTCTTTTTTTTTTTTTTTTTTTTTTTTTTGATTGGAGGAATTTTTTTTACTCAATTAGGTGCTTCGAAGAAAATCTGTGGCAGCGCGTACAAAAGGTGGGAAAATGTCTAGTAAATAACTCGTTCAATGTTAAATTCCCTATTAAAATAACATTACGGAGTCGCATTGGAAATAAATATAGCATAGCACTACCGTGCTATGCTATAATAAACAATTGGCTGAAGAAAATGAACGATAATCATAGATGCCAACTTACATTACGGTCAATAGCAAAAAATTATGTGCGATGTATTTCAATGATATACTATTTTCACCATAATTAAATTGATATTTATCACTCATGTGTACTACAAGGTAGCAACAATAGAGCATAGTTACCATAAAATTTATCCTTAATTTATAGGGAAACCCAAATGAATCTGGTTGCAAAATTGAAAAAATAAACAATTGGCTGAAGAAAATGAACGATAATCATAGATGCCAACTTTTACGCATTTTTTCTACCACTAAAATTGTACAGAGATTTTTCATTTGTTCAATCTTAAGATTTCGACTATTACATGAAACAATACTTACTATAAAGTTTTTGTGGTAGGAAAAATGCGTAAAAGTTCGCAGCTATGACAATAATTGAATTATTGAAGCCCATGAACAAAAACTAATGAAAGTGCGTTTTAATTTATGGTATGAGATTGTAAATTTATTTTTTTTTATATTACTTAGTATGTATAAATTCTGTAGTTCATATACAGGGCTGGACAAAAGTTTTCAACAGCATTGTTGGTGAAAATTGCTGAATGGAAATTTTCAACTGTGTTATTTTTTAAAAATACCATCTGTTAGTGTACTTTAAACAAACTATCTGTTAGTATACTATGTAGAATACATGAATAGTACGCTATGTGGTATACATGCGTCGTATTCAGGGCTGCGCAAAAAAGGCAAATTTTCCTGACTGTTCATTGTGAGAGTAAAAAATTAAGTTTTCAGATGTATGATGCATTTTGTAAAGTGTTCGCTTAGACATCATCTTCCAACTTTGTAGATTGTGAAGTTTTCCTGCAGTATTTTGAACGTGTGGAACGTGTATCATAATCTAATCCGTAAGCATATAGTTACCAACCTCCCGATTTTTCTCATACCAGTAAAATCTTACAGAATTGTCCGCTTTATTCAATTTCGTAAACTGAGCCAATTTATAAAGCAAGTTTTTCTGCAGATAAATATTGGTATGAAAAAAATCAGGAGGTTTGCAACTAAGTGTATGCAGAAATTTTCATTTTTCTTAACCTCTCGAGGGTCGGTGGGATGCATTTTATTCTATCTAATTTAAACGAGATTCGGACCAGAAACTTTTAATGATTTTTTTTTATTTTAAATTTTGCGGGCATAACGCTTAACAAGAGTGTTTTTAGGTGCGTTCGTAATTATGTAAATACGTAGCACCTATTGTTGTCACTCAGTCCGTCTGTCGGTCCGTCCGCATATAACAACGCAAAAACTACCCAACCGAATCGTTTGAAATTTAAAATACATAATTATTACATAATTTTGTCGAGTCATTTCAAATTTTATGAAAATCGGATAAATAGATCAATTACAGGTAAAATCAAAAGTATTCCATTACATTACGGTCAATGGGGAAAAAGTTTCAAATGCATTTTAATCGTTTGAAATTTAAAACGTATATTTATTACATAATTTTGTCGAGTCATTTCAAATTTTATGAAAATCGTATGGATAGATCAATTATAGGGACAATCAAAGGGATTCTGTTACATTACGATCAATGGGAAAAAAGTTTCAAATGCATTTTAATCGTTTGAAATTTAAAAAGTATATTTATTGCATAATTTTGTCGAGTCATTTCAAATGTTATGAAAATCGGATGCATTGATCAATTACAAGGACAATCAAAAGTATTCCGTTACATTACGGTCAATGAGAAAAAAAAATTTCAAATGCATTTTAATGGTGTTACACTCATTTGAATATAACAGAATTGACATGAATCTATGAAATGTGTACTAAAAATACATTTTGTACAATCTGTGATGCAAAGAATATTTATTATTAAATTACAAGGCCACACAAATGTATTCCACTAAATAATGTTATACGGGGAAACATTGTTTGGGGGTGTTTTAATTATATTAAACCACATTTTATGAATAAGATATACGTTAATGAAGTATAATAAAAATTACTCCCTGCATATTTACAGGAACACAAAGATTTCGACCATTATATTGTATCCAAAGTACGCTCTAGTATATCAGTAAGATCTGAATATTTTAAGACTTTGTTATCAACGAACGCACCTCATTTGCTACGCTTTACGTGCAATTTCCAACTTGTTTTATTTTTTTTTATTTTTAAACAAAATTTTTCATTATTTCCGGTGAGAATTCAATGTTATTGCATGCCCCTCAAGAATATACTTTTATTTAAAGAAAAATATATGCTGCTTTCATTCCATATTCTGGTATAAAATGATGCCAGATGGGCTACTTTTTTAAATCCCCATTTTTGATTGGCACCACTTTTTTTAAATTGTGAAGTGTACCTTATTTAATGATTATAATAATTAAGGAGAAAACTAAGATAATCCAGTCACTGTAGCATTTTCCTACGAAAAAAATTTTAATAAAGGTTTTTGTTCATAGAGCGATTTATTATGTCATTATAAATGATATCTCAAAAGTCCCCGATATTCTGCTGTACGATTCCCCCCTTTTAAGGGGCATTTAGGAGGAAAATGGGGCAAAATATTAATTAAGCTATATAGGCAAGTGATATATCATCTTCCATGTATTTTTTACGCTGAATCGAATGAAACTAGAATCAAGTTGATACGGCCAATAGTTTCTGAGTTATTGGAGTTTTTATGTATTTAAGAAAATTCAAATTTTTCATGTACGTATTTTTAATTAGCTTTTTTTTTCTTTCATTTGAAATCTAAACATTCATTATTAACGTTACATTAGACATTACATTATAGAACATATAAAACATTACTTTATAAAGAAAATGTTTGTTATATTTACCTTTTTCTACTGTAAAATATAGATACTTCTTCATAATTGTTCTTGATCATGAATATCTCTCACGTCTAATTCTTCGCTGCCAACTATGATATCCCTATCAGATATTCCCTCTACTGGTGCAATATTTAAACAAGACATTCCATGACAATTTCCGCATGCCATAGAACAGTGTAGACCCAATTTTTGGCATCCGCACGCAATGCCACAACCTTTGGAACGAGAACAAAAAATCATGTTCAAAAGCGAATCTCGGGCGGGTGGTTGGGTTGATTGTATGGGAACTAGTAAATTATCCTTTATAACCCAACCCCATTCCTGAGGATCCAGTTCATTACCAAGCCGTGTAAGTACGTGTGTTACGGCACCTGCTATCCAGTCACGTCATTGTTTCGGCGCCGTTTTGCCGATCATCTGTTACGAAATCATGTTCTAAAGACCAGATGTGCTCGAAGGATTTTTCTCGACGAGAGAAATAGTAACTCTCGCTTATTATACATGTAAAATTTATGTTTTTATGTTTAAGTGTTTTGTAGTTGTGTTTAGTGTGTGTCGTCCAAAATAAACAAGTAAAAAGACTCCATTTTCAAGTATTTTAATGTACTTTCGAATTCGCGAATCGTAAAATTCTTCAACGTGATAATATACTCGAAATAAATGTTGTTTTGCTGCACTTGAAGTAGGAGGTAGGGTATTTAAATTGACCGCTTTATTCTTTGTGACTGATTCGGTGAAATATATATACTGGTAACAATCTAGAGATTTTTCATTAGAAGAGGCACCATAAATGCCCAGAAAAATTTTGATACTATTCTCAGCAAGTAGTGCACAAGAAACCTTATTTTGATCGAAAATTTTTATTGCATCTTGTAAATCTTAAAGCTTTTGTATTAACTTCATCACTGCTGATTTTCCTTTCTGAAAAATAGCAGATGTTCTATCGCAATGAGAAAAAGCATGGAGAAATAAAATGCATTCCCTGTATCTTCCTTCCAAACTTCTTGAAGAGTAAATTTTTTCCTCCACCTGGCCTTTACCTGGCTTGAGGGAAAAAATTCCAAGTTTGGTGGAGTTCGAGCAGCCATGATTACCAGTAAATCAATATCTTCTCCAATAATAACAGTGGTATTTTTGCTAGTTTTTGCGGTCTTGAATGCTATTTCAACAATGAGGACATCTGCATCATCTTTTGCATGCTTGACACATACACTGATGGATTTAAATTTTTCAGAAAGCAAATAAATAAACCTACTTCTATTTTTTGCGTGGGAGAGAAATTTTTCTTGGCTAACTGTTGCAGTCATGTTTTCATTAAAAAGAATCTCTGTTGATGCCATTTTCGAGCAACGACGAAATTGCTCCATGGCTTTGACACTTTTCTGAAGATTAATATAACCATCAAATATGAGGATAGTATTTCCACCGTAGTGTTTTTCAACATACTTCACATATTTATAACAAATAACCCCGAAAGAATCTCTTTGATGCCAGACTACTCGATGAAGCAGATATCCTTCACCAACAATGTGGTTCGCTCTTTCAAAATCAGGGTGGACATCTATGGGACTGAAGCTGTTGAATAAGGATAACTTTTTTGTTTATCTCATTCCAATTTCACCAAAAAGGTACCACCACTGGGTAAAGATCCAGTTCAAACTTTAAGCATTCACGGAGCTCGTCGTAGGATCTCTTCATGATAAAATTTTTTTGAAACAGAAGCAATGGATCTACAGGTACGGTAACATCATGCACTGTTATATGACTGTTCACTGTTTCAAGAGAAAGAACTCGGTCGGCACATGAATTTTTCATCTCGTGAAAATTGCCACCGACTTTTTTTGTCATTATAGTTGCACCAACATTCAGTGCATCAAAGCAGTTTATTTTTTCCACATCACCTGTAACCCTTGTTGCAATGGACATAATCACTTGTATACTTTGGAAAGGATTGTGGACATAAAACCACTCTGATACTCTGTTTACGTCTTCTTGGTCCTGCTTTATTCGAGATTCCCGTGCATCCACATGTTGTTATCTACTTGCAAAGGAAACATCACCGAATTTTTCAATTCCTTCAGAAATGTTGGTTGCACTTACTAACCCAACAACAAACTTTGTTATAACACTTTCTTTTGTGCTCCTTCCACGCACAAAGCTTTCTTGCATCTTTCAGGACTTCATGAGTGACTGTTCAATTACCATATTACTTGAAGCCCCACAAAAAAATTGTCAGACCTTTTAATAGTGAAAAAGTCCGAAGTAAATCTTTTCAAGGTATCCTTATTCATTGAATTTTCCAATTTTTCCATGCCTTGTATGGACAACTAGGCACTTTTAATGTACAAAAAATGTCCTGCAGCATAGAAATATGAAATCATTCTTTTTATGGCTGTTAAATATGCCCTACAATCTCCCATCCTCTCTGCTCTAATAAATTCTTTGAGAATTAAAACCATGTCCAAATACTGAATCCATAATTTTGAAGTTGGCCCTCTCTCTTTTAAGTTGGTACATTTCTTGAAATTTACTTTTGACATCACTGAGGATCCTCAATCCTTCCACCTCCGAAAATGAAGGTTTTGTTTCATAAATGTCTTCGAGGCAGGCGCCCATGAATTTTTTCTCGTCACTAGACAATGATAGTTCATAAAAATATTTCAGACAGAACTGTTAGTAAAAGTGTATGAGCTCTAACAGCTCTAGAGTAAGTGCGGCCTACAAACGCGAGCCGGGGGAGCACCCCATTTCCCTTACGTATGGACGCCCATGCAATTGGGAACTACTAGTCATATCGACCGTGATATTTGGCTTATGAGATTCTAACTAAAAATAGCTCATTCTTATAAATAATGTGTACATAAAATATTTGAAGTTTTCAAAATATAAAAACTGTTATAACTCAGAAACTATTTGTCGTATCAACTTGGTTCTAGTTTCATTCGATTCAGCGTTACAAAATACATCGGAAATGATATGTCAAGTGCTCATACAGCTAAATATATATTTTGAACCTATTACCCCCCATATCCCCCCCCCAAAAAAAAGGGGGGAAGCGTACAGCAGAATATCAGGGACTTTTAAGATATCGTTTAAAATGGCATAACAAAACTTTCTGTGAAGAAAAACCTTTGTTAAAAGTTTTTCCGAAGAAAGACCCTTTTTTGGCTAAAGTTACTGGACTAAGAGAATTTTACCATTGCAAAAAAGTGTTGTCAATCAACAAATTTGAATTTCAAAAAAGTAGCCCAGTGGCAACTCTGCTGGTATATTTAAAACTCCAGTGAAAATGTAGAAAAATGTGAAAATTATTTTATTAAATGAAAAAAAAACTATTAATATAACATTTTAAAATGTGCAGAATGAAATTAATCATATTATCATTCTTATTGCAACAGTTTTGTTGTTCCTTAAAAATATAAATGAAAAAATGAAAAAATTGTTGTTCCTTGCGTATAGATGTACATTTTTGCTCCATATTCGTATGTTGTGTAAAAAATAATATTGCTTTTTTATGCATTTTACTTGTGGTGCATCCGGTTACTTTTTTTTTAATTTTTCAAAACCACATATATAAATAAATATATAAAATCAATTGAAGGCTAGAATGTGTTTGGTTATAGCACTGTAAGCCGAAAAGTCATTTAAAGGATGATTGAATGCGCAACGCTTAAATTACACATGGAAATTCCCCAACCTCTTAACATTGTGATACGAATATTTGCAGGGCAAATTTTTCGTATTAAAATAATATAATACAGGGCTCCCAAATAGTCCGCGAACTTAACATCAATATTTCTTAACAGAAAATTTCATCATAGGTTTCTACTGAATTTGCGCTAGAATCAAAATCCGAAAGTAGTCTCTCGGCACTTTGCAAGAAAAATATAAAAAGAAAATTTTTCTAAGAAAATTCTGATGTTCAATTGGCGGACCTTTTGGGAGCCCTGTACAATATGAACTTTAAAATATATGTGGTTTTACTTAACCAGCAAGAGAGAACATTTTAGTGAATAATTGCATTTATGCCAGATCATCTGATACTATATCTAATTAATGTATTTCATTTTTTTTTTCAAGAATATATTAGAAAACCACTTACCTCTTTTATGAAGCAAACAGTTTACACTACTTCTAGCTACTAACATATACCAATTTTTGTATACGAAGCATGATTTAAATAGATATGTGTGTGAATTATTCAATTAAAAACACTCTTAACCACTTGGGGACGAGCGACACGTATACGTGCCGCAAAAAGTCTTAAGAATCCTTGTTTATCTACACCAGTAAAATTTTACTATAAATTTTCCCATATTTTATCAGAGCAATTTTTTTTTCGATTTTGTAAAGCACAAATTTCTGTTTTTAGAAACCGGTGACAAAACATTAAAAATTTCGTAAAATGCGCGAAAGACTTAAATAAACACATACAAACCAAACAAGTTATATTTGGCTTCATTATAAACCAATAAATGAGCAGAAGCTTATGCAAAAAATTTATAATAATATCTTTAAATCTTTTTAAGAAATTATGTTTCTCGTAAGCGTACAAGATGCAATACGCTGTTTTCCAAATAAATAAATAAATAAATAATAAAGATTTTGATATAGAAAAAAAGGTATAAAGTTTACAATTTTAAAAGCCATCATATATGCAGGTCTTTTTATACTTATTATATGTTATGTATTTGCGCAATAACATGTATTGCTTACATTTCGGTGGATCTTTAAACAGTTACTTCCAGTTTTAGAAAGTTCATTTCGATTTCTATTTTCGGCTTTCTTTTGTTTCGAATTATCTTCGAATTAAATGTAAATCATTTTTCGATTTCAATTTTTTTTTAGTTTTACATTTTTGAAATTTAATTTAAAATATAAACTTTAAAAAATCAATTTTTTAATAAAAACAGCGATTTTATGCTAGGAAAGTACATTAAACGCTGCGGAAATTCGTCTCAACTTTTAATTGCCTTCCATTATGCTATTGTATGGAGGCATGCAGCAGGACCGAACTTTAAATATTATAGATAAGAATATAAGTTCCAAAACCTTATACCAACATCTTCCGCTTTTCTGGGCCGGAAAAATTTTACATTAAGTTTTATAATTTCAAATCAATATAAACAGCCGATTAAAAGAGGCAAAAATTTCTATTAAATTTTTCCGAGCCAAAAGAAGCGGAAGATGTTGGCAGTTATTCCTTATACCATTGCCTCTTACAAACAATAGTTGCATATTCAGTTTCATATCGAATTAAAAGTTTTAGTGATAGAGAAAGTGAGGAGTATTTTTACAAGAACTTTATGACTTCATTCTTTGTTTCACCGAAACGAAAACAATATGATACGAAATCCGTACTGAAGTTAACGAGTCACTTATACAACAAGTGGAAAGTATTTTTTACAAAGATTTTAAGACTTCATTCGCTTTGTCGAAACATAAACAATACGATACGAAGTCCTACATATGGGGGAAATCTTAAAATAATATTTATCTCCCTATTTTCCCGTACCATAATATTTTACTGTATTTTAACGTAATTGTTCAACATTAAATTAAATTGTGTTTTAAACCAGTATTTAAGAAAGCTCACATTCAATGTTTAAATGCAAAATGAATGGTCAACACATTTAGGGGTTTAAATTATCATTATGTACTAGATAAATATTTATCTTAAGATATGAAGGCTTGTTTAAAACGTTTTAACTTCCTAAAATTATAAGTACAATATTATTTACTTTAAAGAAAATCATACACCTCGTAAATTAATTTTAGAAGTTTTAATTTAGAAAGGCCAACATATAACTTCCCATTCTTCAGCTGTTTAAAATGAGATAAAAATATTTGCTGTTATGACTACTTTAACAGAGAAATATATAATTCTTCAAACTTGCAAGTCAAATAATTATTTTTTTTATTAATTGTTATAGAGAGAAAACTTTTAAATAAAAGAATTGTAATTTATTTAATAAAAACATAACTTCATATATTTTAACTTTTAACTTTTTATTTAGATAATATACAAGCCTTTTTTCTCTGAAATTTGAAATAAGAATTTAAAAAAAATATTTTTTTTTTAATTCAGCATCTAGAAATACTCAGGAGAGATAGAGTACACGTAGACGATGGGTAATCACATTGCAATATATGATCGGAAACATTTTCTTGACGCAGTAGTGATGAAATATAAAGCACAAAAAGCTAAGAATATAAACAAGATGATAAAACATGCTAATAATTGATAGCATTAAAAAATACAAGAAAAATGCTGTAAAGTACTGAGGAACTTGTTCTGCACTTCGTTGCTGGCTTCTATTAAAGTTGGAGAAGAAAATTCAAGATAGGATAGGTATTTTTAAGAAAACAAGTTCTTCCAATCGTTATCAAAGATGGTGATCTTTGGTGACAATCGTTATAATATTTTTTTTATTTCTTAGTTTTTTGGCGTATTAAAAATAAGAAACATATTTTCTCAGCCTGTTTGTGTCCTTCCTTATTTAAATTTTTGTAACGCGCAGTGTTGGCTTTGTGGACTACTTTTTTTAATCACTTAACCCCTTGAGAGGCGGCGGTATATATTATATGCCACCTACGATCGATGAAGTTTTACACCAGAAAAATGTCATTAAATTTCCCTTTTCTAACTTTGGTGGAAAACAGTCGTGAAAATGCTTATCCTCTTTTTGATATAACTTTTTTACAAATTTCCGGTGGGAGTTCAGAATTACACGAAAGCAATTGCTTGCCCCTCAAAGGGTTAACTGATTTGCCCGTATATCGTACGGGGAAGTAGAGTTTGCTGTATTTACCACTTAAAGCTTAAAACATAAATAAGTGTTTTAATTACAAATCCATACTATCGTAATTTCGGGTGTATAAGCCGCAGATCAAACAATTCTTTTTCGACCCAGGATTTTTTAAGAAACAAATATAACTATTTAGATCGCCGTAAATATTTGTCTTCAATCACTAAACAAAATTTCTGGGTCAAAAAAGAATTGTTTGATCCGCGGCTTATACACCCGAAATTACGGTATTTAAATATTATGAATATTTAAGCTTAAAAAAGTGGCGTTTAACCAATAATTTTATTTCATTGTTTGAAAAAAAAAGCAGTGATTAAATCGGAATTTTTTATTGATAACAGCTTTTTAATTGTGTAATCCGCAATGTTTAATCTGTCATTAAATAATGCAAATTTAACTATTTTAGAAAACTTCTTGCAATCAAGAAATCTGCTTTTTAAAAAAAGTTATCCATTGGCAAAATTACTGTCGCGTTAAGAATGCGTTTCTGACCATGTACTATTATGCGATTTCAGATCGTCTATGCATATTCCATAACCCCTGAACTTTCTTATCAGCTGTGCTGAAACATGCTGTACATATAGTATTAAAATGAAATGACAAATGTTTATACAAACAGGAAAGCCACAGGCGACAATTTCTTTAATTTTACCTAACACTATATTCTATAAACAGAAATCCACAGCACACATTTCGACAGCGTTTGCAACGGTTGTAAATACTTCAAAATTTATAGCAGAAAACTACTGGCGCAAGTAGAAAATAAAAATAATCCACTGTGACAGTCCTTTGCGAATTGAGAAATTTTTTCCAAGATGCACTTCAAGAAGACAGAAATGCATAATAAACTTTTTTAAGACCCTAAATTTTATTTATGTACTAAGTAAATATTTACCTGAAAATATTTACTCTTGTTTAAAACGTTTTAATTTTCTGGTACTATAAGTGCGACAAGTTTTACTAAAATTAATAAAATCATATGTCTGATAAATTAAATCTAGAAATTCTAATTTAGAAAAGACTATAAATAACTTTCCATACTTTAGCTGTTTTACATGAGGTAAAAATATTTTCATTGTTATGAAAATTTTAAGTGAAAAAAAAATCATTAAACTTGTAAGTTAAAGAATTAAATTTATTTCTAAATTTTTATAACGAAAAACTTTTTAAATAAATATAATGTAATCTGTTTAATAAAAACACAACTTTATACAAAACATTTTAAGATATTTCTATTAAAAGAATTTGCGTCTTTATCTTTATTTTTTTCTGAAACTTCAATTAAGACATAAAATGTTTGTTTCTAAATTGTTATAGAAAGACAAACAAATATTATATATATATATAGATGTACATTAAATATACAGATATGCATATATAAACTTCGTTATTGTAATTTCACATATTTATGTGTAAGAAATATACATTTTCTTTTATATTTTACACAAATTTTAATTGCGATAACATTTGTTTTATTCCATTTAGTGACGATGGGATATCTTTTACATAAGCGCCAAGCTGACATCGATTATCCGTAATACATGCGTTAATTTGACCCTGGTTTAATGAGTTTCGAATCAGAATTTTTTCAAAGAAATGAAATTAAGTATATTTCAATAAAAATCCTGAAATTAAATAAATAAAGATTCATGAAATATATTTTCTGGTTTGAAATGACGTTAACCTGGATCAAATTAAACCAGGTATTACGGAAGATTAGTTGAAAGTTGGCAGCTATGCTTTTATTCCCATGTAACGAAACTTTATATTTTTGCAAAGGCATTGAAAAATCAGTGTTGCCAGATTGTCGAAAGCCAATTTCCCCAAAATTTCTGAAAATTTCCTCAAATCAGGGCTTTTTTCAGAAAAAGTCCCCAACGCAATTTCGACTCAAAAAGGCCAGTTCTCAGTTTTCAATTTTCCGTTATAAAATTTTTTAAAACAAATTTAAACTCAATTTTTTCCCCAAATCAAGCATTTTTTTGAAAAAATTCCCCATTTATGAATTAAAAAAAAGAAACATTTAATCTCAACAGAATTTTGCATGCATATTCAAAGCTAGAAACAACAACAACAACAAAAAAAGTTATAAAATTGTTTTTAATTTTTGTGATATAAACATATACTATTAAATGAAATGTATTTCTGTGCTTGTTTTTCCGTCCGCGATAACAAGAAAATCTGAATCACTTAGGTGAAAATTCAGATGGGTGATAGCCCAATGCAGATCATGATGGATTTGTAGTACATGTAAACGGTGAGCACGACCATGAGAATAATGATTTATATCAATTAATTCTGTACTTTATTTTCGTTCTCCAAACCAAAATCGAATTCGAGACAGATCCGGTATTGGGAAATGTCTGAAAGTAAAAACTGAAATTCTGAAAACAATTCCCCAAGTTTTTCCCCAACTATGTTCATAGTCCCCAAGCATGTCCCCAAGATTTACTTGTCCCCAAAAAATTCCCCGAGAGGCTCAAAATTCCCCAAAATGGGGACAAAATCCCCAATCTGGCAACACTGTGAAAAATTGCCTTTTTTTTATTTCGAAGAAAGTTTTTCGATTTTTCCAGTGAGAATTCAATATTACAGAGCTAGATTGTAGCACATAAGCTGAGCAAAGTTGCCCCTTGAAGGGGTTGTAGGAATCATGAATATTGCAAATTAAACTTGAAGATGGTTATCTAGAGATGTCCTGTATTCTTAGATATTATATATCAGTTATTAATAATTTAAAAATTGCTGTTATGAAAGCATAAAATGAATTAATATTTATTTTTAATTAAAATGCAATATGATTATTTTTAACACTATTTCTACCACGATTTTGTGCATACCTATTTCTACCAAAAGGTATCTTTTGACACCTTTGCTTTTGAATGCAAAAAATTTCAAAAACTAATTGCTTAGAATTGCTGTAAGGATTTTAAATTATCTGTTAATTATAGAGAATTTGAGCAGTACATTTATTCATTGACGCGTATTCATTACAGATTGTTTAATATTTAATTTTAAATTTACAAGTAGTACAGGTTGCAAATTCTAGCTTAATTCATTAATCTGCAAAATATGCGCAAATATAATGAATTATGTTTTACGTCAACAGAACAAGCAATTAAAAAGTATATCTTCTTGACTGTTTTTTTTTAAATTTAAAAATGACTCTACATTAAAATCTGTAAAAATGGATTCTGTAAATAAACTAAACTAGTACTTAACCATATTTTTATGTTGACACAAATGGAAGGGAATATAATTTTTTTAAAAATGATATACTTTCTCATACGCATACCTATATTCGCAGAATTATCTGTAAGAAAATTACGATTTCTCGGTGTATGGAAATTTAGATTTATCTTTTTATGTTCTATTTGTACCACTATTTTTCAAACACAAATTCCTTAATTCGGTTTTTTTGAAAAAAAAAAAAGAAACTTGACAGTTTACAAGATGCGCACAAAATAATCTTTTTTCTTTCCATCATTCTGCATATTTTAGTTTTAACTCAATCTGTTTTTAAAGTCCTGTACCTGAAAGGTAAAAACCGTAATCCTTACAGTATGATTTTTTGTAACTTTTTTGTTAAGACTCGGGAGTCGCAGGGATAGTTGACGCTTTTTAGTTGAAATTGATGTCAACTCATAAGTTTTATAATAGCAATTTTGACCATCTGATTCAATATGAAATAAAATTTTACGGCCTGTAAATTATATTTTTCGAAAAATCCCGACTATGGAAAATCTCGTTAGAAATTTAAATTAATATTTTTTTGTTTTTTGTCCTCTACATGTGCTGCAAGGCCTTCAAAACTTCTTGAGGGAGAGCGACCGGTATATGTGTCTGTTTAGATGCTCAGAATCCATCATTCATCCCACCACTTAATTTTTACTGTAAAATCTACTTAATTTAATCAGAGCAATTTCACGATTGAGTTATAGAAAGTTTTTGGTTTGTAAAATCGGTGATAAAAGATTCAACATTAAGCAAAAGGGCTCTAGTCGCGAAGGAGTTGATGCTAAATTTCAAGATTCTAGGTCAACCGGAAATTCCGAATTGTAATGAGAATAAAAACTGTTAGGTACATTTCTTCTCCTATGTGACGGTGTAAAAATTTAAAATGTACCATGTTTAGAAATTTTAAAATTTGTGCACCGAAAATTGTAAAATTGAAATATCATTTAAGTTTCCTTCATCAGTGATCCAGGAGTATTGATGTTTAATCCATGATGTACGTAATATATGTCTCTGTTATTACCTAAACCACGTTTTGATCATTTTAAAAATGTTGTTGATCATTATTATTTTTTTAAACATAGGATTTATTTATAATTCTAAAATTCTAGTCTTTGAAAACATCATTTTCCAAATGATCGTTGTAAATTGTTAAATAACACTATTTATTTTATTTGTTTTGTTTTATTTTGCCTATTAACATATGTAGAAACTATTGTTTTTGTATAAAGAATTTTTTTTATTCGTTATGACAGTACTTTCAATGCCAAAAATGTTTATAGCGTCAAAAACATATATTATTTTCGTTAAATTCTGAAATACATATTTTTTACTTATTAATATTTATATTGATGTCCCTTACATTGTTTTTCAAATAACTATTAATTTCTCTAAAGTTGCTAAAAACTGAAGAAATACCCAAATTAAAAATTTATGCTACTAAAAAGTAACTATGAAATTTTGCATAAAATGAATATTTCTCGTGATATCTTCTAGTGTTAACTACTAAATTTTGTCAGACATAATTTTAGAAACTGTTACAAATTTCACCCATTGATAGTATTTCATAGAAATATATGTTCCCAAAACTTTTATTCTTAAAAGAAAAATAAATAAATATAGTTATATAAACATTAGAAGGAAAATTTAACTACCGGAATCTTCCAGATAAAGTTTTATGATATGTCATTATTTTATTTTCTGCCATAAAAAACAGCGAATTTCATACGTGTAGATTTACAGAAAGATATTTGTTTAAAGAAAATTATATAATAACAATGAAAAAAACTATTTTATTGTTTCTTTATCTGTGAATAATATTTATAAATCAATAGTTTTTCTTTTTCGAAGAAAACTTTTCTATTCGTTATCACAATTTTTAAAGCAAAATTATATAATGTCTATCATACTAAAAAATATAGAAATTTTTTCATTTAAACTCTGAAATACATATATTTTTTATTTATTATTGTTTAATTTATATCCATTACAATTATTTTTAATTTAACTATTCATTTCTTTAAAGTTACAAAAAAATCGAATAAATTCCTCCAGTTGGCTTATAAAAATATCTCAAATATTTTTCATTGAAAAAATATTTCCCTAAAACGGTAGATTTTTCTTCCGTTTGATATTTGTCAAAAAATAATTATTTTTAACCCTAAGTAATTTCTATTTTTCTTTACTTATTTACTTCTATCTTTTTCTGCAAAATGTTTTTGTAAATTTATTCCAATTTTCATGTTTATAACAGATTTTACTTTCAATTAATATTATTTTTCTCTTCGTAAACATTTTACTAAATTTCTCTAGAAATAGTCGTAGGAAAGGTTAAAAAATTAGCAAGAATTCGTTTTTTGTCTAAGGACTTTTTAAGTGAAAGCATAAGGTTCTATCTTTTTATTTTAATGATGATAAAAAAACAATAATTAACATTCTTAACCATACAAGCCTTAGATATTTTAACTACCACATTTAAATATGCTTCAGAGAATGAGAACTGTAATTAATTCTAAATGTCGAAAAATGTTGGACATTTGAACATGCTGCAGAGGCTATTTTTAATACATGAATTGAACCCCACTTTGTCGCTCAACCGAAATCTTCCAGTGAAGGAATTAAAAAAAAAATTCAGATTTTATACCACAATCAGTATGGTGACATTTAGATTTGATTTTCCAAATCCTATTATTTTTACTTTCGATCTTAACAAGTTATTCTCTCTGTGTTTTCAAGATGTATCTGAAAAACAACCAATTCCATCAGGGTTTTTTTTTTATTTTTTATAATGGATTAAAAACAAGAACATTTTCGACATGTGAACTTTAACTATTTTTGATACCACATTCGAATATGCTTTTGATATTCAAAACTGTAAAATCATTCTAAATGCCGAAGAATGTTGGACATTACATTTTTTTTAATGCCTGAATTAGAACGGCATTTAGTCACTAAGGAATTTAATTCAACGAAGCGGAGGATGACATATTAAAAAAATTATTCCATAATCAGTATGATGACATCAAGATTTGGTATTTCCAGAGCATTTTCTTTTACTTTTCATTCTAAACAAATTACTATTCTTATTGTATTTCAAGACGTCTTTGATATACGGCATTGTATCGTCGTGAATTTCTAGCCATTTATGACCCAGCTGCTATATTTACATATCTTAATTTTCGATAATAAAATTAACTTATAATTTAACCGGTATCTTATTATATAATATGGTAATGTAACGTTTCCGAGATTCCTCTGATCTTCAAGAAAAACAACTTATGGCTGCATAAGTAAAAGGTGTCCAGCAAATAACACCCTGATTTCAAAATTAAATTCCTCAAAAACAAAGATCGATAGTAATATGCAGTAAACGGTTTTTTCATTAGGTAAGCTGTAAAAATCTTATACAGAAATTTCAAACAATGAATATTTTGAATTGCATAGAATGCTTTGATTTGACATTTTTCTTGTTTTAGATTGCCTGCAGAGAAATATTTTTTCAGCTTACAGTCTAATATTTTAAAGATTTTTCGAAGTAAATTTTTAGAATTTCGAAATTTCAAAAATTTAATTTTAAAAAACTATGAAATATGGCACTTTATGCCGAAAAACATATTCTCTGGCAGCAATCTAAAGCAAGAAAAATGTCAAATCAAAGCCTTCTTTGCAATCAGAATACAATCTTTTCAAAATATTTACCGTTCGAAACTTTTGTATGAGATTTTTACAGCTTACCTAATGAAAAAACCGTTTACCGCATATTACTATCGATCTTTGTTTTTGAGAAATTTAATTTTGAAATCAGGGTGTTATTTGCTGGACACCCTGTATTTAGGTGCTACAAGTATACGATTGTTCAACATATGGAAATATACACATAATCTGCCTTTTATCATATCTATTCTACTGCTTTTTCTCCAAAAGCATCAAAAATTATCCAGTTATAATGTTTTAAATTTTTAATTAAAAAGTAACGGATAACAAGATATTATAGCAACGTTTAACCAGATATAAATAAGCCAACACTATTTTGGCTCCAGTTATTTGCAATAGATATAAATAAAAGAAATAATATTTTTTAAAGAAAAATGAAGGGCATAAAGATATAATTCAACATGCATTTTTCAATCTTCGATTATATTATTTTAGAATTTTGTTCAAAAAATAAAATTTATATTATAATTAAAATTTAGTCTTATTGGTTTTTAAGAGCTTAGCCGCTTATTTTTTTAATTTTACTTTTGTTAGCTTTAAAAATAAAAAAATGTTTTTTTTTTTTTTTTTTTTTTTTTTTCCCAGATGTAATTGAATTGCATAAGTTATATTCGAATTTTACGAAGTTTAAATTCAAAATTTGATCCTCACTTATGTAATTAGGATGAGCGAAGCGAATCCTCTACTAGGCCGCTCAAATGACACTTTGTCGTACACTTTACAAAAAAACTGTGCAGTATTTTGACTTGAAATTAAACACAAATATAAATTATGATCTGTAGATTTGCAGAATATTATTTTTTTTATAGAAATACTTTTCAATGAATTATTATTTTAATTAATTTATTTTACATGCTTTTCCATTACGAACGCATTTTTTCAAATAAACCGTGAAACATGTACGATTTCAGACAGAAAAACTTAAATCATGGGGTCAGTGATTATAGCTAGAATCATCATTAAATAAATAAATAAATAAAATATATTTTCATTATTTTGACAAATTATCTCAAAAACTGCTTTCAGATTTTCAAACTATGCTCATTCCTTTTAACTTAGTTTCATGATTTCTTTTATAAAATTTATAAAATACTTTTTTTTTTTTTTAGAAAAATTATAGCATATTTTTAATGAATTAAAATTTGTGCAAATTCTCTTATTAACATTCAATTATAAAAGTATTTTTCTGTGTTAGGAATTCAAATACACAATTTATTCTTATTTTGTGAAATCATTTAAGCAGACGATATTTATGAATTTTAAAAGAATCATAATATGTTTTTGTGAAGTGGCAATAAAAGAATTGTAAACAAATAAAATTAATTAATATTTTGTATAATTCTACTTCGAAAATATTTTTATTTATATGTTTTTGTGGAGTGGCAATAAAAGAATTGTAAACAAATAAAATTAATTAATATTTTGTATAACTCTACTTCGAAAATATTTTTATTTATACCAGTCTTATATCATAAATAAACAACGCTGTAAAAAATATGACTATTTTGCTGCATCGTCACTCCCCCGCTTTTATAGAATATCACTCTTTTGGTCACTGAGAATGTTCCATGTTAGCCTGAAGTAACCGTTTTCTATATAAGCGGTGGAGTGACGATGTAGCAAAGAATTTTTGCAAAAATAGCGGTTGGATTCTAGAGAAATGTATTAACAGCCGCAGAAATTCGCCTTAATTTTTCACTCTCTTCCATTATGTTATTAGCCCCACCAGTGGCCGAGAGGTTGGGACCTCTCAATTGGTAGACGGTAGGTGCTGGGTTTGAACCCAATCGCGGCTGTCGGCCTAACCGTTCGGAGTTTTCCGTGGTTTTCTTCGAACCTTGCGTAAATACGGGTTAGGTTCCTTTAGAAAGACCCCCACGGAGGGCACTCCCCCGGGTCCTATATCCCTAGCGTAGATAATCGGACGACAAAAATCAACCAACCAACCAACCATTATGTTATTAATTGGATGCATGCAGCGAGTCGAATTTTAAATATTGTAGGTAACGATTTAGGACGAAAAGTCTTATTCCATTGTCTCTTTTACACTACAGGTGCAGATTCAGTTTCGTATTGAAGTTAAAGGTTGAGTGATACAGAAAGTGGTAAGTATTTTTACAAAAACTTTATAAATTCTTTAGTTTTTTTTGTTTTGTTTTTAACTTCCGCCCCCTCCCCCCCCCAAAAAAAAATACGATAAGAAATTTGTATTGAAGTTAAGGAGTCACTTATTCAACTAGTGGGAAGTATTTTTACAAGGGCCTTATGACTTCGTTCGCTTTCTTGTCGAAACGATAACAATACCATAAGAAATCCTTCATATAGAGAAAACTTAAAAAATATTTATCTCTTTATTTTCCAAGAACGTAATATTTTAATGCATTTTGAAATAATTTATATTTTTAACATTAAATTAAATTATGCTTTAAATCAGTATTTAAGAGAGATCATATTCAATCTTCAAATACAAAATTAATTTTGAGCACATTTAGGAGCTAAAACTTTCATTACACACCAGATAAATATTTACTTTTAAATATTTAGGCATGTATAAAACGTTTTAACTTCCTGGAACATTAAGTAGAACATTATTTACTTTACAAAAAATTATAAACTTGGTAAATTAAATCTAGAAACTTTTATTTAGAAAAGCCGACAGATAATTTTGAATTCTTCAGCTGTTTAAAATGATATTAAAATATTTACCCTTATGACGATTTTAAAAGAAAATTATATAATACCGTTTTACTCGTGTATAGGGTGCACGCGTGTATTAGGCGCACCCCTACTTTACAAGTAAAAATGGCGATTTCTTAAAATCTCGTATATAAGGCGCACCATAAATTCGATACGTTAATGATGAATGACCAAATTAATTTCAGTAAAAAAAAAAAAAAAAAGTCGAAACAAACATTACACCAGACCAGAAAACAAGACGAAAATGCATTTTTAGACTTCGGGTTGTAAGAGAATGACGGGAAATAGGAATGAGTGAAGGTAAAGAGAATTGCTAATTAGCGTTTAGATAATGTCACTAGCTCTGTTGTATAAAAAACTGCAAGGAGTGAAATAAATATGCATTAATACTTCAATTAAGTAACATTTTCCGAGTTTTAATATCTTCTTTGAATAATTTCTTGATTTATATGCATATCGTGTGATTACATCCAACAGTAAAAAATTATTCCGTGTATAAGGCGCACCTAGGAGTTTTGCCCTATTTTTTTGAAAAAAAAGTGCGCCTTATACACGAGTAAATGCGGTACTTTGAGTTTATAAGGTGAATAATTAATTTTCTTTTCTTCATTGTTATAAAAGAAAAGTTTTTAAATAAGTAGCGTTTTTAATTTTTTGAATAAAAGCATAACCTTTCATTATAAATTTTAAAATACTTTTATATAGGGAAAACACAAATATATATTTTTTAATTTTCTAAAAATTAAAATAAGAATTTAAAATCTAGTAATTAAATCTAGAAATTTTAATTTAAAAAACCCACGAATAACTGTCCATTATTCACCTTTTTTAAATAAGATAAAAATTATCCATTGTTATGACAATTTCAAAAGAAAAAAAACCCTTCAAACTTTTAATTTAAAAAAATAAATTTCTTTCTAAATCCTTATAACGGGAAAACTTTTTAAATAAATAGATTATAATCTTTTTAAGAAAAACATAACCTTATAGTATAATAAATTTCAAGCTATTTCAACTAAGAGAATAAGGGTATTTATCTTTAAGTTTCCTGAAACTTTAAATAAGACATAAAATATTTGTCTCTAAATTATTATAGAAACATATACAAATATTATATATGTATATTAAATATACATATATACGTATATAAATTTCGCATGGCTGCCAACTACTACGCCTGTTTAAAGCAAATAAATATATTAGAAACAGAAATTTTAGTAAATAATTAACACTATGTGCTGCAATATATAAAACTGAACATTTTTGGCATGCATATTACAAAAAACTTTTTAGTTCTAAACATATTTATATGATTTAAATAGGCGTAGAAGTTTTCAGTTCTGACTTCGTTATTATAATTTAACATATGTATGTGTAAGAAATATATACTATTAGCATCCGATGCTATTTCTTTCAGACAAGCTAAAAATGTCGTGTCATCAGCCCTGAATTTTCTACTGAACTGATTTTGATAATTATTTTTTTAAATTAAAGCTATTTATTTGTTGTTGTGCCTATTTTAGCTATTTTTTAATTTATTTCCATTTTTATATTTTATTTTTAATTTTAAATGCTTTTTTACGATATTTCTTCAAAATGGTGGCAACATAGTTTAGCTTTTCTCTCGATAATAAAAATTTATTTTCCATTATTACTTTCCACAAGTCAGAAACTTTATTTCATCAGTGAACATGTCCTCGCATTTAAAAGAAAAAGTTAATTGTTTTCGTAAAATTTCACCACAATAAAATGATTGCATATAATTATGCACTAATTGAGGTAAAAAAATATATTTACCGAGAAATAATATTAATAATGTAAATAAAATAACAGAAAATAATTTATGATAAAAATTAATGTCTAAAGCAAAACAAGAAATATTTCAAATGAGGAAAATGATGGCATTCAGCAACCAGATAAAATGAATTTACAATATTATTACGGACGCCTTTTTCATATTACTAATAACAGTAACTTTTAAAAAATATTTGAAGAGAAAATGACGTCACTATTTAAAACATCGCATTTTTACTCATAATGATATTACATTTCAATATTTCTTCTCATTATGGGCACTGAGGTTGAGATTTTACTTTCAGATGACTTTAATTAGTGAAAATAATGTCATAATAAAAATAAAATTAGTTTTTTTTTTTTTTTTTTTTTTTTATAAATTTATTTTTCTGTAGTGCATATAAAATAAAATTTCTGGATTTCGCCGGCACTCAGATTACAATTTTAACTGAAGATGTGCAAATATTTGCATGCAAAATTGTAACTGGAAAACTTGGCATTCAGTTTGGAAATATATTTATTATATACCTATTGATTCAATAATGTAACTACTTTTGCTTTTTTTTTTTAAGCAAAATCGATCGGGTCTTTTAAACATTTCATTCGTCGAATTCGACGGGATTCCACTCGTTTTATTGTTAAAATGCATTTCCTTTTTCCCAGAGTCTATAAAAAAGCGTTTAAACTAAAGAAAAAATCAATTTTTGATGAATCTAGTCAATAAAGAAGTAGCACGTCAACTTGTATCTCTTTATTATTCCGCAATTCCAAAGTCTCAGAGAGAAATTGCTAATCAACTGGGTATTTCACGCTGTTCTGTTTGCTATTATATTGATAAACACAAGAAAAACGAAGTTAGTTCATTGCTATCTAAACGGGGTCGCCCTTCTAAAAAACGTCTATCGATTTTTTTTTTTTTTTTTTTTTTTTTTTTCAATCGGAGGCGAAACTGAATTCTGCAATGGCAGAATCTACATTCAACTTGTCTTTTATATTTTGCTCAAATTATAATTGAGACATCACTTGCTTTATCCCCTTGAGCAGGGGTGGGATACATTATATCCAAGATTCGCACACTCCTTGGAATTTTTGAGGACTCTGGCACGACTATTAAAAATAAGAAAATTTACATTTAATTTTTCAACCAAAACATTCGTAAACCCCACCTTCAATAAGAAATTTTACGATAGTGATTTGCCGTGAAACACTTTGAAACTATTTATAAAATTTAGAGGCAGAACTGTGCAAAGCCTGATTATATCCCACTATAAAGAAATTTTAACTCTAACGGTGAAATGCTGAAAATTTGACTTTTCTTATTTTAAAACAAAGCTTTTCGAATTTCCTGGTGAGAATTCAATATTACTGAAACATTATTGCTTGCCTCTTCCCGGAGTTATAGGAATAATGAATATTAAAAATTAAACTCCAATATGGTTATCTAAAAATCTCCAGTGTTGTGAAATTTTTATGTCAGTTAAAAATAATTAAAAATGGCTGTGATTGTAACAGAAACAGAATTATTATTTATGTTTAATTAAAATGCAAGAAATTTATTTTTTCAACACAATTTATACCATGATTTTGTGTACACCCGTTTCAACCAACTCTTTTGACACCTTTGCGTTTGAATGCAAATAATTTCTAAAACTAATTCCTAATTCCTAAAAATTTCTGAAAGGGTTTTAAATTTTCAGTTAAGTATAGATAATTTGAGCAATGTGTTTATTCATTTGCGCGTATTTATTAGAGATTGTTTAGTATTTAATTTTAAATTTACAAGAATTGCAAGTTATAAATTCAATCTTAACTCTTTGCGACGTAGAGCAAATTCATTGCTTAAGTGTTGAAATTGATGACTGACACCGGAATTTGAAAATAACTTTATTTGTAATTAAGAAAAAGCTATTTTGCAGGACTTAAACAAACCGAAATTTATTTTACTAAAATTCCAGTGCCAATGTGACGTTTGAGAATTAAATTCTCGTGCCAAAGTAATTTTTGGTAATTAAAATTAAGTGATTTCGAAGACGTAACAAAGCTCATGAAGGGGTTACTTCATTAATTTGTAAAATATAAATATGAACAAGTATAATTCATCATGTTTTAGATCAACAGGAGCAATAATTTAAAATTATTATCTTTTTCGTTGTCTTTAATTTTTATTAGGAAATCAAACATTCAAATGTTACTAACTTAATAAATTTTCAGTGTTATACATAAAAATTTAGACTTTCCAATAATAATAACAACAAGTCTAATCTTCAAAACAGTAGTGTAATAAAAGTTTTTAGAGGAAAGAAAACGAAATGAATCTGTTTTGAACCCACTACTAGAATTGGAGACTAAAACGCGTTATTCATTTTTTAGTCACTGCGATAGACTAAAATGCGACATGGCGAAAAACAAGTGAATATCAGATTTATCCAGCAACTCTTATATTTTAAGTAACAACTGAAATGGGGATTCTCTAATCTGATTATAATAGATATGATGCTGTAAAATAATGTTGATATTTGAAAATAAAATTGTTTAAAATTAGAAATTATGAAATCTTTAATGTGTCAAAAGCAGTGTTCTCGCTGACATTTGACCAACGTTAGTATTTTGGCTAATTCAAAATAAAAAAACTCTCGCCAAATGAAAAAGGTATTAGCAAAAATAGATTCGCCGTGTAGCACAAAAAATTATATTGAATCCTATAATGGACCCCATTTTTTTCAATATGTTTCTATAACTTTTATATAGTTTTTATAACTGCGACAACGATTGTAATTAAACTAATTTTAAACATCCGCTAAAAATATATTAAAAATATGTATATATGCATACATATGAAAAACGAAAAAGAAAAGAAAGGAAATGCAAAATTTGAGTACTAGCAATTTGGCGAGTTTAATCGCTTGTTTACTCGTAAAATGAAGAATTTAGTCGCAATTTGGCGCAATGTCGAGCGACATTTAGAACCCTGGTTAAAAGACATTTCATGATGGAAATAGGTATAACATATGTATATCTTTGTACCCAGAATCATTAAAAAATCCTTCAATTAGATACATATCATTTTACTGAAATATATTAGTTTGAAGGTCATTTTAACAAAGAGAGAAAATAAAACAAACTAGTTTTTTTTTCTTTTATCTAGAAAAATACGTAGAAATATTTGGCTTTATACAGTAAAACCTCCATTAACGGTTACCTCTAAAGAGCGGTCACCTCTAATAACCGGCCATTTTTCATAGAACGGAATGAGTCGTATTGGGATAATATTAGATCGAACCTCCGAATACCGTCACCTCTGAAAACCGGCCACGGCCAGGGAAATTAACTCCGACACGGTCATCAAAAGAAGCCGAGAGCATTATACATAAATTGCGACATTTAAAAAAATCCTTTGTTTTAGACACCTAATTTGTTTTTGTGGGTTATCCTGCTGTTGAGCCTGCTTCCCCCTGTCTTGGCTGTTGTAGTGAGGAGAACTTTTCATTGACGTTTTCCAACAAAGTTGAAAAGTATTTATGCATTCGGTTTGTCTGGCCGAATGGCCGTCTGTCCGCTCTCCAACTCCCGTAAATATACTCAGATTGCTATGAAATTTTTATATGTTATTAACGTTTATCCTATCACGAACCCTATTGAAAATGAAGTTTCTACCATGATTAGTTTATTTACAGGGATAGTCAAAAGTTCTCCGATACATTAAGGCCTATTCAAAAACATCGTTTCAAATGAGTTTTTAAGGTGTTACACCCGATCAAACATATTCAAATTTATATGGATTTGTAAAGTGTACTAAAATTTGCATTGTGTAAAATATGCAGGGAAAATAATGTTATTATTCATTTACAGGACCACTCAAAAGAATTCCATTACACAGTAATAAAAGGAAGAATTGTTCGCGACATGTTTTAACTATGTTAAACGATTTCAAGTATCATAAATTTTATATAAGATGCTGAGACTCAATATTTTACGCATAATATGAAGTGCATAGCATTTACAGGGACACAGAAAAATTTCAAATCGTATATTTTATCCGAAGTACTGTATATTATCGATGACAGTTGATGGATGGATGAAATGCATTTTCAGTTTTGATATTCGCTTTTAAGTTTTACTAAATGTCTGATCATTGTATGGTGTATATAAATGCTACAATAGATATACAGGGTTATACAAAAGAGTTCGCAAATCTGACTGAATATGAGGGTAATTTACATAAAGGTAGTTTTTAAATAAGTGATTAATTTTTTTCGTTGAACTGCTTTCAGTTTTCTAAGAAATGTTTGTAAAATATAACTAAAATAATATACGAGGTCACGCAAAGAATTATCTACATGCTCACTCATGGATGATAATTTCTGGAAATGAGATTAAAGTAGTTTTAAAAGTGTTGTTGTTTGAACTAAATTTTAACAAAATACTGGCGTGTAATAAAGGTACTAGGTAAACTACAGGGTTGAACAAAGATATTGAAATATTTTTCCATACATTAGTATAAATATCTGAAAGAAAAATTTCAACCTGTTAGGCGTATTTTTTGCTAAACTAAACTTCCGCATTATATAGTATATATATTAACTAAAAGATCAAATACAGGTCTGTTCAAAATTATCGAAATACATAATTGGCTAAGGACAGTAACATTATTTATCTAAATAACAATGTTTTGTTAAATATTTCAGGAAGGGTTGAAAAGTGTTTAATAATCTATGCTTAACGCATGATTTTTCTTACTTGTTTCGTCCAATAGTGTGGACGCCTTTTTCCTCCCCTCTCCCCTCCACACACTTCTGTAGAGTGGTATCTGAGAAATCAAATTTGAAAACCTTTATTTAATACGGTCATGTTAATGCCTTCATCCCCTATCTTTTCTATATGGTTCCTCCCTGTCTACACAGAGAAAAAAAAAGCGGTACCTATTCGCCAACAATTTGTATCTACTTTTCTAAATCGAACATGAGTACAATTTATAAAAAGACATTTTTATCACTCAGTGAAAAATTAAAGGTTATTGGTGATAGTAAGAAGGGCATTAGTACATAGAAATTAGCAGAAAAATATAGATGTGGAAGAGCGCAAATAAATGAAATTTTAAAAAATAAAGAAGTGCACCTGAGAAACATCTTAGATGCAAAAACCTAGAAAACATAATCAAATGTCGCAAAATTGGGAATGAAATAATTAATGAAATGCTATTAGAATGGTTTAGAAATTGCAGATCTAAAAATTTACTGATTTCAGGGCCCATTTTGCAAGAAACCGCACTGAAAATTGACAAAGAACTTGGAATTAATGATTTCAAAGCTTCCAATGACTGGTTATAAAAATTTCGCTTGAGAAATAATATCGTTTGAGAAAAATGATGTGAAAATAAATATACATTTAAATACATATAACTAATACATATGCATATAAATATACATTTTTGAAGCATTTTATTGAATTAAATAGTTTTGGTTCTTTTCCTAATCAGTTGAAACAAAACCTCCATATACCGGTCACCTCTGAGAAGCGGACACTTTTACGCAGTCCCATCGCTGGCCGCTCTTCGGAGGTTTTACTGTATAAGTAAAACAAGTTTTCTATTTGTTCATACAATTCTTTTAATGCCAAAAAATATTTACAGCATCAAAAATATATATTATTTAAGTTAAATTCTAAAAAATATATTTTTAACTTATTAATCTTATACTTTTACACTTACATTATTTTTGAAATAAATATTCATTTATTAAAACTACTAAAAACTGAAAAAATAACAAATTAAAAAATTATGCTACCAGTAAATAACTATGAAATTTTGCATAAAATAAATGTTTCTCGCGAGACGTTCCAGTGTTAACCACTAAATTTTATCAACAATATAAGGTATATTAGATTATATTAGAGGTTATTTCATAGAAATATATATTTTCAAAACATTTCTTCCTAAAAATAGGTAAAGAAATACAGTGTTATAAATATTACAACGAAAATCTAACAGCTGGAATTTTTCAGATAAAGTTTTCAGATATATTATTATAGTTTTTGCAATAAAAAAGATCGAATTTGGTATATATCGTTTTACAGAAATGTATATGTTTAAAGGAAAAGGATAATAATAATAGTAATAATAAATTATTGTTTCTTTATTTTTTAATAATAATATGCATAAAAAAGATTTTTTTTCAAAGAAAAACTTTTATATTCGTTGCAACACCTTTTATTGCAAAATTATATAATATTCATAGTGCTATAATATAAACCCTTTCATTTTAAACTCTGAAATACATATTATCAAGAATCCCAAATGGTCCGCCACCTGAACATCAATATTTTCTTAGCAAGATTTTCGTTTATATTTTTCGAGCAAATTGCACAAAAACCAACTTCGGAGGTTAGTTTTATCGTAAATGCTGTAGAAACCTAGTATGAAATTTTCTGTTTAAAAATATTGGTGTTTAGTTCGTTGACCATTTAGGAGCCCAGAATTATTTTATTTATTAACCTTAAATTATTGTCCTTTATAACTTTTTTTTAATTAACTATTATTTGCTTTAAAATTGCAAAAAAAAAAAACCGAAGAAATTCCTCCAGCAAAAATATGCATTTTTCACAGAAAAAATATTTTTTATAAAATGATAGATTTTCGATATTTTCGATCATTTAATATTTGTCGGAAAATATTTATTTTTACCTTAACCATTTCGGAGCCTTTTACGAAAACTTTAAAGGTTTGTCACTAGTTTTTAAAAACAGAAGATTGAGACTTATTAAATCGAGAAAAATCTCCGATTAAATAAGGCAAATTTTACAATAAAATTTTACTGGTGGGAATAAACAAAGATTTTTAAGGCTTTTTGCGGCACGCATGAGTATTGCTCATTCCCAACGTATTAACCCTTTGCTGCGCATATAAAATTCATTACTTAAGTGTTGAAATTAATGACTGACACCGGAATTCCAAAACAACTTTATTTCTAAATAAGAAAAAGCTATATTACATTTATTCAGTAAACCGTATCTTTTTTTTACCAAAATTCCGGTGACAATGTGACATTTCGGAATTAAAATTAAGTGGTTTGATAGATATACCACCGCGCCGCTAAGGGTTAACTCCGTGGGGACGAACAATACGTTTACGTGCCACGAAAAGACTTGAGAATCCCCGTAAGTTCCACCGATAAAATTTTAGTGTAAAATCTCTTTTATTTAATCCAACATTTTCTCGATTTAATGACGCACAAACTTCTGTTGTTAAAAACCGGTGAAAAAACGTTAAAAATTTCGTAAAACGCTCCTGTCGCGAAGATATTAACCCTCTCCGGCACGGTGTCCTTAAAAAAATAACATCTAATCTTAATTTTACTGGCACCGAGAATATTTAATTAAATGTTTTTTCTTTTTCAATGTATTTGAAAATGAGCAAGTTTGTATTTCCTAATAAATTTGTTTATGAATTCTGGTGGAAGTTAATTATTTGAAACAGTTTCCTCCCCGCCGAAGAGGGTTAAATAATTTCTATTTTTCTATTTATTTGCTTCTTTGTTTTTTTAAATATCTTTTTCTAAATTATTTTCAATTTAATGATTATAATAGAATTGATTTTTTTAATTAATAGTATTTTTTACTTCGTAAACACTTTACAAAAAGTACTTTAGAAAAAGTCGAAGAAAAGTCAAAAAAAATTAGCAAAAATTCGTCATTTGTCTATTTACTTTTTTTTTTTACAAAAACATAAAGTTACATCCTTTTTGCTATGACGTTGAAAAAAAAATCAATAAAATTCTAAATCAAATTCTTGACGTACAAATAATCTTTAATATTTTCATTACTACGTTTCAATATGCTTTTAAAAATGAGAACTGTAAATCAATCTAAATTCCAAAGAATGTTTCCAAAGAATGGAGTAACTATTTTTTAATACATGAAATGGAATCACACTTTGTCCTTAAACCGAAATTAGCAAGCGAATTGGGTAGTTAAGGGTGTATTCGAAAAAACGCTATTCCACCTTCAAAACCTCGAAATTTTCCGATACAATTTCAGGCACATTTTTAAAAGTAGAAACATAAAACTTGCTGAGGGTATTCTTGAAGGTACGTATGAGGTGCCGTGTGATGTCTTTTTACGCTCAATTCATTAGAATTTGAGTTATAAACAATTACCTTATCAGTATGACCCTTTTTTTCGTTCCCAAATCTCCCGCTAGGGAAAAATCGGTTCGAAATGCCGTTTTTGGTTGCTTTTTCTGCAATATTTTCTGCATTTATGATGAATCGACAATTACGGTACCTTGTGTACATTCCAAATAAGAGATTTTGAAAGTTTGGTGTATTTGAGAGCAAAAATGAATTCAAAAATAAATCGGAAAATAGGCAGTTTGAATCGAAATACACCCTTAATGTTCAGATTTTACGTCAGAATCAGTTCGATGGCATTAGGTTTTGAATTCCACATTTTTTTTCGTTATAAACAAATTATTCTGGTTGTTTTACAAGCTGTATTTTAATAGCACATTTCAATATGCTTTTGAAAATCAGAACGCAAAGCACTCTTAAAGCCGAAGAATATTGAACATTAGAAATTTGTAAGCATTACTATTTTTTTTTTCAGTATTTAAATTGGAACCGCTATTTGTCACTAAACCAAAATTTGTCAAAAAAGGCAATGGCATGTTTGGCTGTTACCCCTTAATTAATATAATGACGTTAGGATATGATTTTACCGAATCATTTTAGGCCTAAACAAAATTGTGCTTACAGTTATTCAAGCTGTCTTTGAAAGACAACTTTATATCATGAATTGAAAGTTTATTAGAATTGAAAAAGCCAACATCTCTTAATAACTTATATAAAATAATCTTATAATTTTCCTGGTATAAAAGATATTTCGGTATGATATTTGTGAATATTGCTTTGGTCACATATAAGGAAATAAAAAAAAATCACATATAAATGCTATATAAAAAGAGTGCGTTAAGTCATTATTTTTCAATCATGGGATCCAGTTAACGTGTTATTTAACTGTCATGATTGCAAATTTTCGCAGGCTCCATTGTTAATGATTTATATTTGAATGTAAATAGCATTTCCAATATGTGACTATGAATCTAATTAAAGTATCCTCCTATGTTTATAAGGTCGATTTCAATGAAAATTCGCAATTTATTTTCTTTGCTTTTCTTACTGAATTGGTATTGGTGTTTCTCAATTTATTTTTTTTTCTATATGCCAATAAGATGTAAAATTAGAGCTCTTTATAAAAAAACAGACGATGTAAATTTAAACCAAAGTTCAAAACATCAAATGCGTTTTCTGGAAAGTTATATTTCCATCAGAAAATGTTAACGACTATTGGTGTAACTCAAATATTTATTATCCTATAACAATGAAATCTTTTGTGTAGCTTTTCTATAATGTCTAGAGTGTAATGAATTAATAAAGAATTAGCTCAAAGTGACTCATTTGTTAATATATAGCATTTTTATAAGGAATTACACATATTTAGTGAAATTTTCTATGTGATTGTATATAATCAGCTATATCTCTTTTAGATTTTCGTATAGTGACTAATTTTTAGTTAATTACACATAAGAATATCAGTCATGCATACGTTGATAAATAGATTTGTGTTATGTATAGTTTATCACCACTAACTTTAATCTGTTTAGCATTTCGTAGGAAGAATGGTTGGAAGAATGCTTTTAAATTTTAATGGAATAAAACTTTAAAATTTTATTGGTAAGAGACTGCCGTTGGCGCCTAGATTTTTGCACTCCTGGTTGCATGCATTTTTTCTTTTTTTTAGTTCCAAAGCCGTTTTCCTTAAAAAAAATTCTAAAAATTGGACAAAATTCTTAAAAACTTAAAAAAGTTACATAGATAGTATACATTTTTTTTAATTTTCTTTATTCTACATTAGATTATACTGAAAAATACCAAAAAATGTGTCAAAAGTAGAATCTTAAAAATACGTCAGTGAACGTAGAACGTAGAACGTAGTCGGTACCTTAAGCGTGTTAGAGTTACCTTTATGTTTGTCTCAGCATCATATAAGTTATATCTATATGATAAGGTATTAAAATATAGGTAAAATTAAAAGTATGTTCAATCGTGAATAATAAAGTAACGCTCCTTTAGTGTAGAGTAGGGCTACTATACAGTCAAACCTCGTAAACATGAACCTCAAGAGGAATAAAAATTTTATTCACGTTAACAATAATTCATGTTATCAGTATCCAATCTTTGTATTCTTTTCTATGGGGGACTGCGAAAATATTTCATGTTAAAAGTAATTCATGTATAGCGTGTTCATGTTAACGAGGTATGACTGTACTTGCAAATAAGGGCAATAAATAATATAAAAGAAGCTACTATTTATCTATATTATAAAGGGCAAGCCCATCTGTGCGTAACACATAGTCATTTTTAATGGCAACACTTTCGGATGAAACTTCGGTTTTGCGATTTTCGGTACGGCAAATTTTTAAGCTTCTAGACATCTGACGTTTTAAAATTTTACATTGTCTTGTAGAGAGAAAAAAATACTTTTAAATGCAATTTATTTGGAAAGTATATTGAAATTTGTTTTTTAGACATTAAATATTTTGTAATTTTAGTTCTATTTCCCCAATGGTGGCAATTTGAGTACTTCTTTTCTGTGGGAAGTAGAGGAAAAAAATCATAGAGGAAAGACATAAAAGGAAGGTCTAAATACGGGCATACTCAGAAAATTCTGAAAGAAAAATACAGAATGTTCTTCTCATATGGATATATATGTTTACAAATTTGGCGGAATACCGACAGAACGTTCGTAAAAAAAATGAACATTTCGTTTATATGGCAATTTATCACTAGTTGGCGACGAAAAAATACTTTTTGTCAAATACTTTCTAAGATAAAAATGTTAACGTTGAACTATTTTTAAAAATATTTATTTAAATAACTTTAGTTTTGTCAGTTTTAGTTTGTCATAACTATAGTTTTGTGATATAATTAAAGTAATTATGAAGTTTTATGAATTAAACCGAAAATTAATTATGTTTATATCTCAAAATTAAATCCAATTGAGCAGTGTCGATATGATTTTAATGCTATGGAAACAAAAGCTTCTTCGACATTGAAATATATTACTGCATCATTTTTCATCTAGATTTATTTTTGAATACCCTTAAATATATGAAAATTTACTTTTCAGTATGAAAATACTTTTTATATATAAAATTATTTTTACAGTTTTAAAATTAAAGAACTGTTGCAACAAGCAATATATATATGGAATATAACATAATATATGTATTAAACTCTTTCATTGTTTAAGTATAAATTCATTAAATACCATTTACATGCATTCTAAAAATCTTCTAACAAACAATTTTCAGTTACATGAAAATCGTTTGCCTTTGGCGAGGAAAAATGCTGCTCGCCAAGTTGAGTGAGGCTTTCGTCTTTTCACGCGAAATATTCGAAAGTATTTTATTTTTTTACTAACTTTCCACGGTACTTCCAGCTTATCCTTTATTACATACGGGTAATTCCATGAGCACATGTCGAGTAAATCACATACTACGATTTTGAATACCAGTATTTTAGAACGGAAAAATGTGACTTATTTTCTCACAGACATTTTATTAATTGAATACGGCCATGCAAACCTTTCGAAAATAACGGTGGCAAACAATTTAGCAGTTACTAAAAATGTGACTTACACGACAATTGTTCATGGAAATACCCATACATGAATAGTTTAATTCGTATTTTTTACAAAATATTCTGAGTATGCCCAGTATGGAGACCTTCCTTGTTAGATGAGGGTGCAGCATGCCTCAAAAACAGATAGCTATGACGCGCGTTATCGCCCAAATTTAACCCATTAGTGCCTAACGTCCCATTTTTGGGACAGTTTTAAAAAATTCAAGTAAGCGCATTTCACACCATTAAAAAAGAGGATAAATAAATACTTTCTTTCTCGAGACAAAGTCTTCAATAAATTAAAATAAAAGTTATTCTTGCTTTAAAAGTGGTGGGAAAATGCAAAATTTGAATTTTAACGAAGAAAATAATTCAGGCACTAATGGGTTAAATGCCCTCATTAAGCCCAAATAAAGCAATCACGTGGAACACGGACTGATTTGCTTTAATATCAGTCGTACATTTTTTTTTCTGAATAAAAATGATCTGCTTATATTTTAGTATTCTAAACTACCATTTCAATATATTATGAATAAAAAATTGTATTACTAAAAGATTTCTTCTTTTAAGCGAAATCACGAGGTTGTGTATGAACATAAAATGCAAACAATGGCTTTGTTACTTACCCATCATACGTAGTATAGGGTAAGTCTTGCAATCGTTTTGAAAATCGAAAAAAAAAATTTTCACGGATTTACACGTTTCAGATACGGGAGATTCCGAAAAACGTAGTTTTAGAAAAAAAAAATTTGCCGTCCGTCTGTCTGTCTGTCTGTCTGTAAACGCTCTATCTCCCGAACAAATTGAGATAGAGACTTGAAATTTTGTATGTACTTAGTATGTAAGGATGGGACGAAGCCTATTTGATATTAAAAACCTCGATTATCCGGAACTATTTTTTTCGGACTCTCGAAAAATTCGTTCTGATGAAAGGTATATAAAATTTTTCGATTTTTTTATTTTAAGGAATGGAAGTAAAAGGGCAATAAAATTACACAAATTTTGCATATAGAACGAAATCGATCATATTATTAGTTGCCGAGATATTTGTAATCCTGTTTCCCACATTCTTCGATTTTTCATGACCCTGTATTTCATTCAAATTCCAATTCAGAGGTATATTTTAATTGGAAATGAGACGCTTAATCCGACACAGTTAATTGTTTGTTAATAAAAAAATTATTATTTTTGGAGTTATAAGGATGTTTCTTTTACGCAGTTTGGTACTACTTGAGTAATTTGGCGTTTTATATAATTTATCGAAATTGGTACATCAGCAGTTCTTTAATAGAGCATTACTATGTATATTAACAGTATTTAAATTTTGTTTATGAATTGCAATGCATTGTATAAATAGTTTTCACATGTTTTATTTTCATATACATATCCATGATGGGTAAGTATTACGGTGGCCCTCCAACGACTAGTTTTTGATTGTACTTGGACTAAACACAGAATAAAGAGAAAACAATGATTGTGTTTTTAACTGCCCTTCGAGATGCAAATGCATAAACATCACATGATGATTCATTTTTTAATTGTCCTTGGTCCAAAAACTGCATAAAAATCACATAATGATTCAGTTTTTAATTATCTCTAGACGTTATCTCTAGACGTCTCTAGACGAATTATCTGAGACGTATTGTTACTTCCCTTAGCAGACATTGGGCCGCATGCTTCTTTCATGTCATGTACTGAGCGGTATTTCGTTAAATCTTTCAGGAGCACGATACTTCCATTCATAAAATGTTAATATAATTGATCAGTATTAAAAAGAGAATCCATCTGTAATTAAGTAATAGTATATTTTTGTGCTCTAATAAAACTGAAATTTTTATTCTAAAACTCGGGTGTCAATGTGACAGTTGGTGATTAAAATTATGTGACGCCATAGCGGCATCACTGCTCTTCAAGCGGTTAAATCTGCAAGCGTACATTCGCTGTTTTTTCAATCGCTTCAATGATATGCCCGTACGTCATACGGGCTACGTTTTTTTTTTTTTTTTTTTTTTTCAATAATGATTTGCACAATTTGCGTGCATCCATATTTCGATTGTAATTTATTATTCTCACCAGTAAAATTCTATTATACATTTTGGATCATTTAATAGGCCCACTCTTCTGACTGAACTAGGCAAAATTTTCTGTTTTGATTAACTGGTGGTAATAGATTAAAAATTATGTAAAAGACATGAAATAAATTAGGGATGGGACGAATATTCGGCCTATTTTGCCCTTTTGCCAAATATTAGGTTGGTCGAATATTGAAGGCTTGTTGACCGAATACTTCGGCCGAATACCTGTTGCCGAATATTTAGAGATATCTGGCCGAATATTGGTAAAATCTCGCCGAATAGTGAAAGATATCTTGCCAAATAAATTTAGGATTTAAAGAATTTCATTTCTTGCATTTTTTTTCTGTAATCCAAATTGGCTACTTCATTCATGATGTCATTCTCATTCTTACTTACAAAATATACAGTTATTCAATTGCTAAAAAATACACAGCCTTTCTGTATTTCCTATAAAAGTTAGTGATATTTTAGAAAATGCTGCCAAGTTGGAGAATTAATTGTACGGGAAGTGTCTTCATTAAAGAATGATCTATTACAATTCAAAATATAAAAACACTTATAGAAAAAAAAAAAAAGAAAAACACTGCCTTATTCTAAAACACTTGAATATTTATTAATGTCTGCAAATTCCATGCATGTATTAAAAAGACTCGTAAGAAATTCATAACTTATTTTCTCTAAAGTATGAAATGAAAAAATTCATTCACTAGGTGTATTAACGAAGATTCATTTTAAAAATTAGATATTAAATATCACTATTCGAAATACAATGGTACATCTGAAAACAGAACTGGTGGCAAACTAGATACGCATTAGATGAAACAAATTACTTTACGAAGATGGTTTTATAAGTATTTAAACATAAATTCTAAATACTGAACAATTTTTTTTTTAATTCTATAGTTTTCACTTTTAGAAATTTATTTGCAAATTAATGACTGCTGACTTAAATAATTGCTGACTTAAATATCTCTAAATGATCAAATTTACTTCACTAAAGGTTATTTGAGAAAATCTCTCCTTGTGAGTTCTGAGAGAGAGCGAAATTAAGAATATTATTAATTGTGGATGCAAGAAAGTGTAAAACTCCCTCATTTGATAGTAAAAATGAAGTACATTCTTCATATTTTAATGGAAATATCTTACTATACTGACTTATTGAAAATCAATTTGATGTACATTAAGATAAAAGAATGTAATGCAATTTCATAATTTTTTGTGTTAAAATAAGTGTTTCAAATTCAAAAATACATTTAAAAGCACATTTAAGAGTAATAGTTATTAATGAGCTCCTATTTTTTAAATTATATATAATCAAAATTTATTTTCTTTATTGGGGAAAAAAAAAGCTGGTATTCGGCGGCGAATATTCGGTGTTCGGCCTAATATTTGGCCGAATATTCCGTATTCGGCTATTCGGCCAAATCACTATTCGTCCCATCCCTAAAAAAATAAGCATTATTTGAAAGTATTTTTCGAAAATAATGATCAGTTAAGGTTGTTTTCAACTGCTCTGCTCAATAAGCGCAAAACTTTTTGACACATTAACGAATTCTTTTTTTTTAACGGAAAGATAAAAAATTTGAAGCGCTGGCTATATAAGCACTTTCGAATCGAACTCAGTTTTCCATTTTATGGTAATAAAATTACCTAATGAGTTATGAACTATTTTGATCACGTGATCACACGATTTTCTTTCTTTCATTGACTGCTTTTTCTGCTTTCATCTGAAAATGCGGTTCAAAACATCATTTTTGACGGCTTGTTCTAAAATATGTACTGCGTTAACAAAAACAAAAAAAGAGAGAGAGAGAGAAATGAGTGAGATTAGACATTTTTTAAATATCAAAATTTGCTAGTTTCATGCATTTCTGAGCAAAAATGAATTAAAACTTATGTCACAAAGTGCCCTCTTCTGATTTAAAAACACCTGTACGTGGTTAAACTATTTTCAGCAGTAAAGCGCATTTCTTTAACCCATTAGTGCCTGAATTATTTTCTTCGTTAAAATTCAAATTTTGCCTTTTCCCACCACTTTTAAACCTTTAACGTTCATTGGTTTCGCCACGAAACCACAAAATTTTAATTCCGATACGCAACACTGACACCGGTATTTTTATCTAAAAATATCTCTTTTATTTTGTATGTGAAAAATCACGTTTTCTTATTTAGAAATATATTTGTTCTTAATTACCGGTGTCATTCATTTATTTCGACATCTTAGCAATGAAAATGCTCTGATCGTTAAAGTGTTAATAGGCCCACTCTTCTGACTGAACTAGGCAAAATTTTCTGTTTTGATTAACTGGTGGTAATAGATTAAAAATTATGTAAAAGACATTAAAAAAAATTAGGGATGGGACGAATATTCGGCCACTATTTGGTATTTGGCCTATTCGGCCCTTTTGCCGAATATTCGGTTCGCCGAATATTGAAGGCTTGTTGACCGAATACTTCGGCCGAATACCTGTAGCCGAATATTTAGAGATATCTGGCCGAATATTGGTAAAACCTCGCCGAATAGTGAAAGATATCTTGCCAAATAAATTTAGAATTTAAAGAATTTCATTTCTTGCATTTTTTTCTGTAATCCAAATTGGCTACTTCATTCATGACGTCATTCTCATTCTTACTTACAAAATATACAGTTATTAAATTGCTAAAAAATACACAGCTTTTCTGTACTTCCTATAAAAGTTAGTGATATTTTAGAAAATGCTGCCAAGTTGGAGATTTAATAGTACGGGAAGTGTCTTCATTAAAGAATGATCTATTACAATTCAAAATATAAAAACACTTATAGAAAAAAAAAAAAAAGAAAAACACTGCCTTATTCTAAAACACTTGAATATTTATTAATGTCTGCAAATTCCATGCACGTATAAAAAAGACTCGTAAGAAATTCATAACTTATTTTCTCTAAAGTATGAAATGAAAAAATTCATTCACTAGGTGTATTAACGAAGATTCATTTTAAAAATTAGATATCAAATATCACTATTCCAAATAGAATGGTACATCTGAAAACAGAACTGGTGGCAAACTAGATACGCATTAGATGAAACAAATTACTTTATGAAGATGGTTTTATAAGTATTTAAACATAAATTCTAAATACTGAACAAAATAATTTTTTTTATTCTATAGTTTTCACTTTTAAAAATTTATTTGCACAATTACTGACTTAAATATGTAACATTATTATGTATATATGTTTAATATACATATTCCTTCATTCATTTTGTTATCTATTTCTGTTTATCCTTTTAACCCTTTCCGCAAAATCTGCTTGTAAAATGAGAAATTATTGATTGAAACCGGAATTCAAAAACGAATTTTTTAGATATTTTGAATCACTTAATTTAAGCTTTTATTATAAAAGCAAAATTTTACTGAAATATTATTGGTGCCGTTTACAAGTTTGGAATTAAAATTCGGTATCGCGGACCGGGTACAGTGTGCCGGAAAGGGTTAATGCTTGTTGAATAAGTGGAATATTGAAGTTGAATATTGTATGCGCCAATTCAAATGTCAAAGATTTTGTTACTATATACATTCTACTTTAAGCATAACATTTTGCTTTAACGTAATTTGTAATTTAAAGCTTGGCAACTGATTTCAGAGCAGTCTCATTCTTACGAATTTGCTTATCATTAAGGACACAGACTCAAAATGATCAAATTTATTTAACTAAAGGTTATTTCAGAAAATCTCTCCTTGTGAGTTCTGAGAGAGAGAGAGATTAAGAATATTATTAATTTTGGATGCAAGAAAGTGTAAAACTCCCTCATTTGATAGTAAAAATGAAGTACATTCTTCATATTTTAATGGAAATATCTTACCATTCTGACTTATTGAAAATCAATTTGATGTACATTAAGATAAAAGAATGTAATGCAATTTCATAATTTTTTTATGTTAAAATAAGTGTTTCTAATTTAAAAATACATTTAAAAGCACATTTAAGAGTAATAATTATTAATGAGCTCCTTTTTTTTTAAATTATATATAATCAAAATTTATTTTCTTTATTGGGAAAAAAAAGCTGGTATTCGGCCGCCGAATATTCGGTATTCGGCCTAATATTTGGCCGAATATTTCGTATTCGGCTATTCGGCCAAATCACTATTCGTCCCATCCCTAAAAAAAATACGCATTATTTGAAAGTATTTTTCGAAAATAATGATCAGTTAAGGTTGTTTTCAACTGCTCTGCTCAATAAGAGCAAAACTTTTTGACAAATTAACGAATTCTTTTTTTTTTTTTTTTTTTTTTTTTTAACGGAAAGATATAAAATTTGAAGGGCTGGCTATATAAGCACTTTCGAATCGAACTCAGTTTTCCATTTTATGGTAATAAAATTACCTAATGTATTATGAACTATTTTGATCACGTGATCACACGATTTTCTTTCTTTCATTGACTGCTTTTTCTGCTTTCATCTGAAAATGCGGTTCAAAACATCATTTTGGACGGCTTGTTCTAAAATATATACTGCGTTTCTTTTTTTTTTTAAATAGAGAGAGAGAAATGAGTGAGATTAGACAGTTTTTAAATATCAAAATTTGCTAGTTTCATGCATTTCTGAACAAAAATGAATTAAAACTTATGTCACAAAGTGCCCTCTTCTGATTTAAAAACACCTGTAAGTGGTTAAACTACAGTGGAGCATCGTTTATACGACGCCGAAGGGACTAACGAAAAACGTCGTATAAACGATAACGACGTATAAACGATTTTCACTTCCAAAACTAGAATTAATTTTGTTTTCTCTTAATTTTAATGTTTAACGTGATGATTTGCATAAATTTGTGAATTAAACAAACCAAAATAAAGAAATAAAAAAAGGGAGGGGGGATTAGTATGCTATTTAAATATACGTACCTTTAATTATGTTTTCTCATAATTAAAGGTTCCTCATTTGCAGTACATCATTTCCTTTACATTTAAAGTCAAAACCCCGCGTGGCCAACTAAAAATCACCAATATTGATAACAGTTAGAAGGATAGTCTATTTGCAACTTAAAATAGGGCGGAAAAGCTAACTATTCCAGAAAAAAGAATGACCCTTCCCAATGTAATCTGTTACACGTAAGCTGATTTTTCAGACTAATCGAACACCAGCCCACATTTTTATAATGTAGAGTGCATTTAACCCATTAACGCCCGAATTATTTTCTTCGCTAAAATTTAAATTTTGTATTTCCCACCACTTTAAAAAGCAAATTAACTTTTATCTAAATTTACCAAGGATTCCGTCTCTTGAAATAAGGTATACATTTTTCTTCCTCTTTACTGGTGGGAAAACCGCTTTCTTGCTGTTTTTGTAACCGTCCTCAAAAGAGGACGCTGGGCGTTAATGGGTTAAACACGCTCTTTGGTGTCATTCATAGCTGCCAACTTCCGCTCGTTCGTAAAATAAACAAGAAAATTAAACAAAAATAAACCTATACAAAATCAAAAAATCGACGTATAAACGATTTTGAGCGTCGTATAAAAGATATATTTTTACATTAAAATGAATAGGAATGAATCGGGACCACATTAAAACGTCGTATAAATGTAAACTTCGTATAAGTGATCGTCGTATAAACGATGCTTTACTGTATTTTCAGTAGTAAAGCGCATTTCTTTAACCCATTAGTGCCTGAATTATTTTCTTCGTTAAAATTCAAATTTTGCATTTTCCCACTACTTTTAAAGCAAGAATAACTTTTATTTTAATTTATTGAGGACTTTGTCTCGAGAAAGAAAGTATTTATTTATCCTACTTTTTACTGGTGTGAAATGCGCTTACTTGAATTTTTTTAAACTGTCCCTAAAATGGGACGCTAGGCACTAATGGGTTAATGAGGAACTCACTTATGACAAATTGATCAAATGGTAATATGAGGGGAACGCTAGAAATCCCGCGTTTTTATACCACAGGAAATGTGTCGTGTGCCTTAGTGACTTATAATTTGCATAGTATGTTGCTTACAGATCCATCTGTTGATACAAATTAGAACTTTTTTCTTATGCCATACCGTTTCGCAATTCTTCTAGTATATTCAATTTAAATTTGTAGTCATTCTGATCAATGGTTATTATTAACAGCATTTTAAAAGGGGATGTTCAGTTATAATCATCCTCTATGCTTATTTTTTTTATACCTCTTTCTTTTTTATATTCATTTCTTTTACTTTTCTTCTAATTACATAAATTGCCACGCCTTGATATGTTGCTAAATTGTATATAAACATACATTACGAATATTTGATATTTTTAATTAAAATAACCTTTTAAATCAATTTTACTTTAAAAACAATTAATAGATATAAAATTAACTGATAGTCACGCATTTTAAAATAGCGAGATGAAAGAATACAAATTGATAAATTTTATAAAACTTTTACATTTTCAAAAAGTGTTAGATAAATATTTCTTTAACCTTTTTACTAGATAGTTATTGCATTTTTATTTCGCCGTTCAGTCAAAGTACTTAAAGAGGTGTTTGCTTTCAGAAAAGACGTTATATCAGCAGTTTTATTTTGCTTTCCTTTCGGCAAAAACTGTTATAATGTTATTTTAAAGACTAATGTAGGAAGGAAAGTTAGGCTTTGAAAAATTTGTTTTTAACAATTTCCAACGTAGACAAAGGTATTCAGAAATCAAATTCAAGAAAAAATCATTTAAGTTTTAAATATATTTTGTAAGTATTTCGAATACTTTATTTTACACCTTTGGAATAGCATATTGCTTTTGTTTCTACGACAAGTTAAAAAATGTCAAGAAATTCAGAGCAATTAGATATAAACACATAGCTGTCATTTGTTTAAGTTGTTCCAATACCACTAAAATTTATAAGAAACTTTATATATATGTATGAGATCCTTTAGAAAAATCATAAAAAATCAACGTACTACACATATACATCTTGCAATGTTTAGTGCCTTTTCAGGTACGTTCCTAATTATATGAATACGTAGCACCTGTAGTCACCGAATAGTCCCCCATCTGTACGCATATACAAGAGCAAAAATTACCCAACTGAATTGTTTAACCATTTAATGGTCGCATTAAATTACGGTTTAACCCTTTAACGATCATAGCATTTTCATTGCTAAGATCTCGAAATAAATGAACGACACCGGTAATTAAGAACAAATATATTTCTAAATAAGAAAACGTGATTTTTCACATACAAAATAAAAGGGATATTTTTAGATAAAAATACCGGTGTCAGTGTTGCGTACCGGAATTAAAATTTTGTGGTTTCGTGGCGAAACCAATGAACGTTAAAGGGTTAAAAATTCAAATTCATTTTTCCCAACACTTTATTGAAAAAAATATTCATCTTATTTAAGGACAAGTAAAATGATAGCAGAATAAAATCAATTACAATATTTTATAAAACGGGTGGAAATCAAACAATTCTGAATAAAAGCCGGGAAGCTTGCAGACCGTGAATGTCACGGGAGCTACGATCAAGTGGTGAAATTTAAAATGTATAATTGTTGCATAATTTTGACGACAGGGACAATCAAGAGCATTCCTTTACATCACAGTCAATGGGAAAAGATAATTTCAATTGAATTTTTATGATGTTATACTCTTTCGAACTTAATAGAATCGATATGCATCTATGAAATATATACTAAAAATATATTCTGCACAATATCTGATGCAAAAAATATTTTTTATTCATGTATAGGATCCCACAAAAGTTTTCCACTACACAATCGTAAAGGGAAATAAAACTGAAACGCGTTTCGATAATATTAAATTGTTTCACATTTTATGAAATTGATATAAGTTGCTGAGATTGACTACAAGTTATTTTCTGTATAATAGAAAGCAGATAGTATTTACAGGGACAACGCAAAAGCCACTATACTGCACCGATATACTCTATACTGTTCCACCAAGATCTGAATATTTATAAAACTTTATTATACTGCGAACGCACCTCGACAGAATCTCAACTGAAAAATATTCTACTATGCATCAAGGAGAAGAAAGCCTTACAATATTACTGATTTTGGGCACCCACTCTAATTACGCCACCGTAAATACGTATATGCAGCGGTGCAAAAATCTAGGAGCCAGCAGGCAGTTTCTCACCACAAAATTTATTTCGTTTTTCTTCGTCTAATATTTCGTGTAAAATTCTTGCTAGAATGCTATTAAATTTTAAGCGAAAAAAAAACTTTAAAATTTTAGTGGTGAGAGACTACCCTCTGGCGCCTAGATTTTTGCACCCCTGCGTATATGTTTTTAATTATTTTTTCAGTTTTTTAATTTACTATTTTAATTACTAATTTCTTTGACTTTAGATATGTGCCTACCCTCAAAATGCTGTTTTATGGAAATTTTTCTATTCATTATTGCAGTGAAATCCCTCTGTGAGATCACTTTCATTAACGCCTTAACTGATTTGCCCGTACGCCGTTCGGGCCAGACGAATTTTCTTAATTCAACAATAAAGCTTTATGACATCACTTATTTTTTTTTTAATGGACTGATATACACATGAAAGGCAGAAAAGTTTAGAATAAATATTACGAATATGTTAGCTTAATAAAGTGTAATAAATCCATATTTTCAATTTATTGCACATAAAAAAGGAACCAGTTAACCCTTTCCGGCACGGGCAAAATTTAATAGTAAAATGAGAAATTATCGACTGACACCGGAATTCACAAATGAATTTATTAGATAGTTTGAATTCCTTAATTTAAGCTTTTATTATAAAAGCAAAATTTTACTAAAATATTGTTGGTGTCGTTTGCAAGTTTGGAATTAAACTTAGGTATCCCAGACCGGGCACGGTGTGCCGGAAAGGGTTAAGGGGTTAACCCTTAAATGAATAGGATAGAACACGTTCCAAAAAATGCGCAATTCAAAGAATCAGAATTCATACCAGAAAAATCTAAACAGTAAATTTTTCTTTATTTAATTACGAATGGTCTGTCATTAAGTGAATTGAAAATTGCTATTTTAAATTTCTGGTGAGAATACGGAATATGTGAATAAAATCCCCAATAAATCGGGAACACTTATGGTATCGAAAATGATACAATATGCATTAAAGGGTTAAGCGACCACCAACAACAACCAGTTTTCATGGAACGAATTTTTTTCTCATTGGATTAATACATATGTTACCTCCATTCAGGGACCATCCCAATTGAAATCGAACGACCAATTTTATTTGAAAAATAATTCCGCAGAGTTCATTATTCAGGAAACTTCTAACCTGAATTTTTTTGAGTATTTAAATCCGTATGTGCCTTTTTAGACAATGAACTGAACTCTGAACTTAAACTGATGGAATAAGAAAGACGGGAACAATAAACACGCTTGTCTTAATCTGCATTTTTCACTCTGCACGTTTGCCAGAAACTTCATTTTCTAAAAAGTTATTAAGATATTTTAAATAAAGTTTGTAATAAGTTCTGCTCATCTATTGGTATATAACAAAGAAAAAAAATGCATTGTGAATCTGTATATATCGATTTAAGAACTATTTTTATTTGAAAAATAGACATTTTTTCAAAAATTATGTTTTGCATTAAAAAAATTATACATGTTAGTAATTTAGCTAGTATTGCAGGCTTCATAACACAGGTAACTGGATTGCTAATATATTGTTTAACCCTCTCATGCATACGGGCCTCATATGAGGACAGATAATTATTGCATTATTAAGAAAAAACTTTTGAGCATTCATTTATAGAGATACGATTTGTTGATAGATAATAGCTATCATATAGTGCAATAATAAAATTATTTTATAATGGGTTTTCATTTATCTCAAAAAATGATTTTTAGTCAATAATGCAAAATAATAAAAAATAATTTATGCATGAGAGGTTAAAATAAAAGAAAAGAAAATCCACTGTATTGGGTCATCTGGAAAATTCCGCGGTATTCTTCTTTTGAAATAATGTTGAAATAAGTGAATGACACCGTAAATTACGAACAATTTTATTACAAAAGAAGTAAATGAGATTTTTTTTTCTCTTTTTGCTTGCAAATTATAAAAACAATTTTTTATACTAAAAATTTCGATGAAAATATGGCATTTGTAGATTTGAAATTTATGGAAAAACCGCAGAATTTTCCGAATGACCTAATATATATTTCGTTATGGAAGACCTGGCATAAACAAAATCCTTTAGAAAATTTTGAAAAAATATTGCTTAAATTTGAAAAGTTTATTGCAATTCCATTATAAATTTATGTGAATTCATAGTTTTATTACATGTTTTAATTGAAAACACATGTGTTTGATAAAAATGTAATATTTTAAAAAAAGAAAGCCATATAGGTAAGCACGTAACTCAAATATTAAAAAAATCATATTTATTCCTTAAACTTTTTTATCTTCCATAATTTTGCTTTTTAGCCTTAAATCTATTGTCATTTACTTTATAAGTAGCTCTAAACTACAGTTTTGTTCCCAAAGGCTCACAAGTATACAAGACATTCAAACATTCATACAGTTATATATTATATACAATTACATACAATAGACTGGGTGTTAAGTTGATCTAAGTAGATAACCCCTCAATGCTGATTTATTTTCCAGCACAGTTCAATTTATTAAATGCTATTAGCTATTGCAATTAGCTCTTAACACTCGAACCGCCGGGTATTTTAAGCAAGTTTTACAAAAAGTGTTTCTCACCAGAATTTTATTTTCAAACTTTTTAAACTTGTTTAATTAGTCTATTTTTGCGCTGCCTATATAAAACATATATTACAAAGAAAATTCTGGTTCGATTCGACTATTATCAATCTGGCAAGGGTCATTTTGATCCCTAATGGCGGTTCTAGTGTTAACGTTTCGTGGAAATAAAAAAGCAGCTGTATAAAAACATTACATCCGTAAACTTTAAACTGAAGTTTCTGAAAATGTTACTTTATTAGGTTCCATGTATTTTTCATATATATATATATATAATAAACTCCTACATATTGTTGTTTGCAATCTTACCAGAAAACATCATACGCATACCTGAACAATATGAAGTTAGCTTTTGTTAAAAACATTTGTTTGTATTCGGTTTTTTTTTTTTTTTTTTCCAGAAAAACATTTCTTTTAATTGAAAAATTGAAAACAAAAATGAGGAAATTAAATTTTTGTTTCACATATTGATGTAAGGCATCTTTATACTATATGAATTATGTATTAAGGACAATTATGTATAATTTATATATCTAAACTATATAAACACTTTGTGTTTAAAATTTGTAAATAAACACTACCTAGTATTTCATTTAACACCTAGTGGCCATTAATGTTTAATTTATCCATTCTGTAAATTAATTTGATAGTAGTATTTACATAAATGTATTTTATATGTTTTTCCTATTGTATAAATGCCCCACCAGTGGCCGAGAGGTTCTGACCTCAAACTGGTAGACGGCAGGTGCTGGGTTCGAACCCAATCGCGGCTGTCGGCCTAACCGTTCGGAGTTTTCGTGGTTTTCTTCGAAACTTGCGTAAATACGGGTTAGGTTCCCTTAGAAAGACCCCCACGAAGGGCACTCCCCCTTGGTCCTATATCCCTAGCGTAGATAATCGAACGACAAAAAATAAACCAAACCAAACTAAACCAAACCTATTGTATAAATAACATAAGTTACTTTGTGGTTTATACAAGAATGTAATATACATATATTCTTGTATACATATATAATTTTATACATATGTTCTTGTTATACACAAGAATTTTTATGCTTTAATATCTTTTCGTAGCATAAAACTAATTTCACACTTTTATAGCAGGATGGCGAGTGGTCAGGGAAAGCCGGAAAAAACACAGTCAAGAAAAGAGAAAATACTTCAAAAATATAAAGAGATTATATAAACTGAATTTATCTTTAACAAAATACTGATATTTATCATCTATATTGACTGTGTTTTTATCTAAATACTCGCACTCCTGTATAGGCTTAATATATTGTAAATTTTTCAAAAGTTATAGATTTTAAATGTTGAAAAATCGAATTACAAGATGTCTAGGGAAAAGATAGAGTTGAAGAACTTCTAAAACTTGTTTTATTGAATTGCATTTCCAAATACACAATCCTACATAAATGAGCCTCGCATATTTTGTTTGTATAACAAATTAAAATTTATGTGCTTTTCAGTAAAATACAATTATAATGAAATATACTATCGCTTAAACCAGAATAGCTTCAGCTGAAAAAATGTAATATAACTGGGACAGCATGTTTTGAAAACAGGATGTTCTGAAATTAATTCATTAATTTTTATTAATTTTAGTCATTTTGGTGCTTAAATTAAACCTCTATTTGATGAAATGTTTTTTTTTCTATTTTTCTATTGTCTATAATATTATGTTGTTTTTACTATGTATTTATTTTTTTCATTACATTCATAAAGCCAAAATAAGAAAAAAGACATCGCAAGAAGGTATTCTTTTTTATTCTGCATTACTGATGCTTCCTTTTCAACTAGACATTCATCAAAGGTGAATTCCTTACGTACTTTCGAAAATATTTTATCGCATTTTTTTACGATATATCCATAGCGGCCAACATGTTACACTTTTTGGACCAGAAAAATTTTAGAGGAATTTTACTTTTTTAAATCGCCATAATCCACCTGTTATTTTTTATAGAACGGGCAAATTCTGCTCGTAAAACGAGAATTATCGACCGACACCGAAATTTGCAAACCATTTTATTAGAAATTAAAAATCTTTTATTATGTGCTTTCATCGTAAAAGCAAAATTTTATTAAAATATTTTTGGTGCCGTTTGCAAGTTTGGAATAAAATTTAAGTATCCCAGGGGGAAAGGGCACAGTATGCTGGAAAAGTTAAAAAAGAAAAAAAAATCTATTAAATGTTTCTTGTTCAGAAAAGAGAGAGAGGGTTGGCATCTATGCAATGCATGTCTATAACAAATCATTTATAAAATTAAGATAAAAAATATAATAAATTGTGTTTAAAAAAAAAAAAGTTATTTAGACATATAGATATACTTTGGAAGAAGAGTTATTTATTCTTTACTGTGAAAATAAATGCATTAATATACATTACATTGCACTTCACTGAAAGCTATATTTACTTTCTTATCAATTAAATATATATGTATGTGATAAAGTGACACATTGGAGCTTAAAATGCAATTAGCGAAATCAGTTTTAGTCTGAGTTTCCATATATTTACGCACAAGTATAGGCGGGATGATTATGTCACTAAAAAAATGGTGAGCAGTCGAATTCTGCATTTCTAAGCTTTATTACATAATCAGGAACAACTAGACAGGGGAATTATTCTAGCAAATCGTTAGTAAAATTATTATTTGGTCATCTCAGTTTGGAAGTCGGAGTTTCAAATATTCTTTACATGATGGGGTCTTTGTATTGATAATATATTACCGATGAAAAAGATGTCATACAGGCACCATAGATTTTAACCCATTCGTGCCCAGCATCTTTTGCGTAAATTTTATTTAGTTGACACCACTATTTTTAGAAGATTTAAGTTTAGTTGATTAATCACGAAAATGCATCATTTAAATAAAGTAATTATTGATTTTCTTTTTTACTGGTATCAAAAACAGTGCTGAATGCACCTTTTGAAGTGTCCCTAAAAAGGGACGCTTGGCAGTAATGGGTTAATAGGTACCGCATGAATATTACTGTGTTTTAACATGACAAGCGCTTTGGGTATCGTAAATCTCGAATCAGGGGGGGGGGGGGGTTCTGCATCAGTTTATTCACACCACTAAAATTGTATGGTTATTTCAGTTTTATTTAATCAACAAAATTTATCGAATAAATAATATGAAAGATTCTGTTAAATTTTAGTGGTGTGAAAAATCGAATGCAGCACTCCCTAACGAGCTGCTACTGGTTCTCTCTTGCCTCTGTCCTTCATCTCGGATATCATTGCGCATAAGCATTTCGCACAAAGCGACAATCAAGTTATCTGACTGCCTTACTCCAGTCATAACCGCTTTAAGAGAAATTTATTAACCCTTGGCACTCCATTGTCTCCTCTGCGGAGACATAATATTTCCTTCCAAAATTGGTTTTTTTGCACCAGTAATAAAGGAAAATAAAATTTCCCTTATTTAATCAGAGCATTTTTGAAATTGTGTGTTTCAAGGAAAGTTCTTTTGAAAAAGTGGTGCTAGATGCCGGAGTCCTAAGTGTTAACAGTTCAGGTTAAAATAATCTAGCAAAGTCTGTAGCGAGAAGTTTTTTTTTTTTTCTCTAGAATATTTTATTGCCTCGAATCAGCTACATAGTGTGTAAATAAAAAGAATTTTGAGCTCAAGAGGGCTGCTAAAAATAGATTTTAGATTCCTAGACGATGATTTTTACATAAAAGTAAAAATGAACTTATAGATGTGAAATAAAAGTGGAATATTAAAGCATTGAAATATTAAAATAGACACTTTGGTATTGTAATGAAAAATGATTTTAAATAAAGTGGTTTTTCATAGCGGGATAATTTAGGAATAATGTAATTTTGGCAATTAAATAAATAAATTACCGTAATTTCGCGTAGATAAGCCGCAGCTCAAACAATTCTGTTTTGACCAAGAAATTTTCATAAATAAAATGTTACATTTTGTATCGTGGTATATATTTATCTTAAATTACTGAATGAATTTTCTGGGTTGAAAATGAATTAATTGAGCTGCGGCTTATCTACAAGAAATTACGATAGTGGATTACGATATATACAGGAAATGAAGGCTAATTTTAATAGGCATTTTAAAAATAAAAGGGTTTTATTTTTAAGTATAAATAAGTTAAATGTAAGTAGTTAGCGCTATTTTTTGATTAAAGCAACTTGAAATAAATATTATTAGGTGGATTAAAATCTTATGCTTCACATATAGATATTGATAGAATAGTTTAAGAAGAGGTTCTTAATTTAATAAATCTGTATAATAAATGGAATATTATTCAAAGAAACATTTATATAGAATAATATCAACGTTGACAAGAAAAAAATTGCAGTATGTATATTTTTGCATTAATCTCTATTTCCCTTTTTTTTTCTTTTACTGACCCATCATACGTAGTATAGGGTAAGTCTTGCAATCGTTTTTAAAATCGAAAAATTTATTTTGAAGGATTTATACGTTTTAGACACTGGAGATTTCGAAAAACATATGTTTAGAAAAAAAAATTGCCGTCCGTCTGTCTGTATGTCTGTCTGTAAACACTCTATCTCCCGAACGAATTGAGATAGAGACTTGAAATTTTGTATGTACTCAGTATGTAAGAATGGGACGAAGCCTATTTAATATCAATAATCTCGATTATTCGGAACTATTTTTTCGGACTCTCAAAAAATTCGTTCTGGTGAAAGGTACATAAAAATTTTCGATTTTTTTTATTTTAAGGAGTGATCGAAAAGCTATAAAATAGCTCAAATTTTGCATACAGATATCTGTAATCCTGTTTTCCACATTCTTCGATTTTTCATGACCCTGTGTTTCATTTAAATTTCAATTCAAAGATATATTTTTTTTTTGGAAATGGGACGCTTAATTCGACGCAATAAACTGTTTGTTAATAATATTATTATTTTTGGAGTTATAAGGATGTTTCGTTTTCGCAATTCAGTACCACTTGAGCAGTTTGGCATGTTGTATAATTTGTCGAAATTGATTCATCAGCAACTCATTAACCCTTTCCGGCACACTGTGCCCGGTCTGGGATACCTAATTTTAATTTCAAACTTGCAAACTGCACCAATAATATTTTAGTAAAAATTTGCTTCTACAACAAAAGCTTAAATTAAGGAATTTAAAATATCTAAAAACGTTGTTTGCAAATTCCGGTGTCAGTCGATAATTTCTCATTTTAGTACAGATTTTACCCGTGCGGGAAAGGGTTAATAGAGCATTACTATGCAAATAAAAATATTCAAATATACGCTTAAATTTTGTTTTGGAATTGCAATGCATTTTATAAATAGTTTGCAAATGCTTTATTTTTATATATTATATATGCATATATATGATGGGTAAGTATTACGGTGGCCCCCAACGACTAGTTTATATAACTTGTCGAAATGGGTTCATGAGCAATTCATTAAAAGAGCATTACTATGTATATTACAAACATTTCAATACACATTTAAATTTTGTTTGGAATTGCAAAGTATTTTATAAATAGTTCCACATGTTTTATTTTCATATATCATAATATGCATAGCCATGATGGGTAAGTATCACGGTGGCCCCCAACGACTAGTTTCCTGTTTTGTTTATGACAGTCAGTCCTTTTTAGGAGTTATTAAATCTGCAAATAGTACAATAAATAGCACTTAAATAATAGCTATTTTTAAGATCTGAAAGTGAAATTAATGTTTTATTTTACATTTCATTTCAATTTTGTTGTTTTTCATTTACACATTTATTTATTTTTTATATAATCCTACTTTTACCTCAGCTGGTTACTATGATACGAAACGTAAAAAACATAACCTACGAAGATAAAACCTGGCTTCCTAACTTAATGCGTTTAAAACGAGTGTTTGTAGATGGAGATTAATATGTCTGCAACTGTCAATAATAATTCTTTTCCATGATTTGCGTCATGAATAATTCCAGCAAATGGCTAACAACGCACTATAAAAACATTTTAAATATACTTAATCTGTAGTGACTGATTGTCCAGCTAACAGTCAAAATAACTTTCAGAATCGTTCAGCGGAACTGTGTATTTTATCTAATAATGGAAGTTTAATCGATGCAATAAAAGTAAAAATATCCTTTATCGACAAATAAAATTAATAGTAACATTCAAATATATTTTTGTACCTTACGTGATTGCGTGCAAACAAGGAATGATCATGAAAAATAAGGGAACATTTTAAGGGAACATTCATGAACTGTATTGACTGGATATTTAGATCGTGAAGAAAACGTTTCAATTTTGATAACAAAATTATTACACATGTAGAATTAGTATATTTATCGTATTGAAACTATTAAATGAATTTCTATTTTTAGATAAAAATTATAAGTAAGGTTACCTTTAATTAATGTTTATTATTCATATAAATTTGGTGACAGTCCAAATATTTTTTGAAAATTTATTTTAATAGCTGCCAACTTTCAACTAATCTTCTGTAACACCAAGATTAGTTTGATTCAGGTAAACCTCATTTTGAACCAGAATTTTTTTTTATGAATCTTTATTTATTTTCAGGTTTTTAAGCTTAACATATTGAACTTCATTTCTATGAAAACATTCTGGTTCGTAATTCATTAAACCAGGGTTAAAGTAATGCATTGTATGACGGAAAATTAATGTCAGGTCGGCACCTATGTATTAAAAAAAAATTTTGATCTAGTGTATGTTTAGATTACAGTCCAAGTTTTCAAATTGCACGAAAGATTTACTGGTACTGAATTGATATAATTTAATTTAAATATAATTTATAAGAAAAAAGAATTTATGTCTGTATTTTAATTAAAGGTACACTAAATCTGCATAAAAAAAATTAAGTAACAAAAAAATATATGAGAGCACTGCTATGAATACATAAATTTAAAATAGAAATACATACTTTATTATTGACAGGGACCAATTAACAATTGTACCCTGGAAACAGATGCTTATGGGGGGCCCCTTGCTACGATACTTACAGAGGGATTGATTAAAAGAAAAAAAATTAAAAAGACAGCTACTAAAGTAGTTATTATTGACTCTAAGATATCCATTCAAAATTAAAAATGATAATAAAAAATTTACTTCTGAATAATTATGTCACAATTTGATTATAATACAATTTGATTATAAATTTGATTGAGTAGGTGTTTGATAATAAAATGTGTGGTGCTAATTATCTTTCCCTATGCAAGTCTATATATCATGAACGATAAAGTATCCAAAACTAATAATAATTTTTTAAAACAATTACTACGATTACTACATAAACAAACACTACAATTATTTAAAGTAGTAGGAGGCTCTACAGCCTACAAAAATGCTCAAACAATCTGACAATAACAGAAATAGGATTAAACAAGAATGAAAAATACATTTTTTAAGTGATAAAGATAAAAGAAAATATTCACTATACTATAAGTGTAAATTGATGTTACAGACAAAATATACAACATTATAAAAATACAATATGAACATAATAGAATGTAAAATTAAATGAAGATTTTCATTGGATTTTAAAACTGCATGAGATTTTAAGCAATAATTTTAAAATCTTCAGCAGCATTTGGGGACTCCTGAAAATCAGGGGCGCTGGGCACGTGCCCAGAATGCTCTGCACGTAAATCTGGTACTGATTATTGATGGTAGATATCAGCTTTAACGTTCATTAACCCTTTCCGGCGCAGACATATTCTGTTCGCAAAATGAGAAATTGTTGACTGACACCGGAATTTGCAAAAGACTTTTATAGAAATTAAGAATTCCCTGATTAATGCTGTCATTGTAAAAGTAGAATTTTACTAAAATATTATTGGTGCCGTTTGTAAGTTTGGAATTAAAATTAGGTGTTGCCGGAGTGGAAACACTGTTCCGGAAAGGGTTAACCCCTTGGGGACGAGCGACACGTATACGTACCGCAAATAGACTGAAGAATCCGTGTTTAACGCCACCAGTAAAATTATACGGTAAATTTTGCCTTATTTAATCGGAGCATCTTCTAGATTTAATAAGTCACATATTTCTGGTTTTTAAAACCGGCGACAAAACATTAAAAATTTCATAAAAATCTCCCGTCGCGAAGGGCTTAACCGCGTCCCTGATTAGTCCGAAAGTCATACGGCAATGTGTTTTTGCCAATCATGATTTGCAAATACAGTCGACTCTCGTTAATTCGAAATCGGATAATTCGAATCTTCGCTTAATTCGAACTAAACATGAAGTTCCGAAATTTTCAATGGCAGAATAACGTTAAAAATTTTCATTAATTCAAACTCATTTTCTCTTGAGTTCGGTTAATTCGAACTAACGAGAATTTCAATTTTTTATTTTCGCTTCTTTCTCACGGATTTCAGATCATTTAGAGAACTTTCTTTCTTTTATTTTTGTAAAAATTGATCCGAACAAGTATACATGTAATCCAATGCACATGATATCCACTTCCTTAGTGCCCCGTCTGTCCATCAGTGACGCTTTAAATTTTTCTTCCATTGTGATTGTTTCTAATCTTTTAATTAGTTTATGTATTTATACATTCTAATTTAATATTAAGTCATATTCTAATGCTAACAGACGAAATAAATTAAAAAAACACTATAACATTAATTCTTTTGTAATAGTACCATATTAAGCATGTTTTCATTTAAGATTTTCCATAATTCGAACTTTGGATAATTCGAACATTTCTTGTGGTCCCGACAAGTTCGAATTAACGAGAGTCGACTGTACCACGTACTGGCATCCATATTCCGATCATGATTTATTACTCTCACCAGTAAACTTTTATTGTAAACTAGCAGGCGTCGCCCGCTACGGTTGTCTCTTTGCTAGGCGAATCTTTGATTTTTTATAGTAGGTTTTGTTATGAAGCGACATGACGCTATGCAATTAAAACATTCTTGAAAATTTAACTAACAAGTCTCATCGAAATCCATTAATTACTAGATTTTGTGTAGACTAATTTGTTATAATCGGGTTTACGTGACTATAGAAATTTCCTCCAAAATAACTAACACTAAAGCTGAGCATTATAGAACAATATGTAGTATACTAAAACCACATTTGAAAAATTATCTTACTGACAATAAAAGTTTCATCGAACTATGTCTAGTATATCTTTTTAACTCTTTCCGGCGCGGACAAATTCTGTTAGTAAAATGAGAAATTATCGATTGACACCGGAATTAACAAACAGCTCTTTGAGAAATGAAGAACCCCTAATTTAAGCTTTCAGTGTTAAAGCAAAATTTTATTAAAATATTATTGGTGGCGTTTGCAAGTTTGGAATTAAACCTAGATATCCCAGACTGGCCATACTCTGCTGGAAAAGGTAAAATGAATAATATTCCATGAATGAGTTCTCCTGTATATAGAACTTTCTGCCATAACTCGATAAATAAGTAGTATGAAACGATGCGAAATATGCTGAATGCTTCCAAAAAAATTATTTCTTGAAAATGTTTTCAGCAGGACTCTACCGGAACGAAATAACAATTTGAATTTTATGCAAAAATAGATAGATGTAACGTTCATAATAATATTGATCATTAGAATTTATATAATAGATGTTATTTTTCGTTGTCTTTGCTGAATAAATACCGTAATGATGTAAATCATTAAACTATCAAAATTTAAACCTTTTTCTATTAAAACCATCAAAATGATGTAAATTTAGAAAGGTTTTAATGCCCGAATATTGCGATTTACGATTTTGGTTACTAACACTGTATTTAATTTTGTACCAAGCAATCATACTAAACAGAACTAAGAGGAATTTTATTTCGATTACAGAATTTTCCTCATCTTAGTATTTAAATTATTTAAATAAAAGATGTTTTGCCGTCTCTGTGTTAGGTTCAAGTACACATTAGCGCAATTTTTTCGTATGACAATTCGGCGAAAAACTCGTTTTCTACTACCAGTTTCATATATATTTTTAACCCTCTGGATCCCAAACCGCCCGAGATATTTTAATTCGTATATTTCAGTTCCCACCAGAAAATTAAAACAACATTTGCTTTAATCAATAACAGAACATTCCGTATTTAAATAAAACAAAATTAGCCATTGAATTTTTCTGGTGTGAAATGAACTACATAATTTCTAGAACGTGTTCTGGCATGGGAATTAAAGGGTTAAAAAGGCAATAGTAACAATAAATAAAAAAAAGCTTAATTAATAACGATAGAACAGAACAATTTATGAAATTAAAAAAAGAAAATAAAAGTAAATAAAGAATTTATTAATAACTGAACATCAACATCCGGGATATCAAGCAAAATAATGACACTTTGGCGCCAATTAAGTACCTTGATGCAAATATAACATTGGCGTCTGAAAAAAAATTATGCCAATGTGGTGTGTATGTAACATGTTTGCCGTTTCAAGCTATATGCCAGTTGCTTTTTTTGTGTATTACCTGTGCCGAATCTATAAATGACATACATGCTGCAATTTAAAGGTACGGTACATTGTATCACTCCATAGTCGCCAAGCATGAAAATTAGCGCCAAATGAAGCATTCCAAGCTATTTCATATTGTTGATGCCAAGGTAATCATTTTTAAAATACAGCATTACAAAATTACATGGTTTCGAATGCTATTTTATTAAACAAAGAATATATAGAAAATAAAATAACAAACAAAAATTCTCAATGAAATATATTTTTTTAGTATCTCCATCTAAACTGCAGGCATGAAACTGTTTCTTAGTCAGTGAACATTTTCTTTTTTGAATCAGGAAAAGATGTAAGTTATGACTGAATAAAAAACATTTTTGATTCAAAAAATAGTAAATTTAACAGTTATGCTTCAGGGTACAGAGGACTCTCAAAACTTTTTTTTTTAATTATCAATGTATTTTTTAAAATTTTTTTTGGAAATAGTCATAGTATATATATATATATCTTATTTCATATTTTTTTTAAAAATATGTTCAATAGTTTTTGAGATACAGATTTTTCTTTTTTAAATTAATGAAAAATGACAATATTTCAAAATGCTCCATTCGAAATTCTTTATGTCCAATTATTTCTAAATTTTTGTTTAAAATACTCTCTATGTATGTGTTAAGAAATGTTATTAAGCATTTTTAGCATATTACTTGTAAAACATAAAAAAAATGATTTTAACTTTTGTATTTTTCTATAAAAAATCATAAAAATTTCCATATAACTGAAATTTAAAAAATTTAAATGCGTCTAAAAATTTTTATTTTTAGTAACATTTGTTAACACATACATAGAGAGCATTTTAAACCAAAAATCAGAAAAATTGGGCATAAAGAATGGGACATTTTGAAATCACGAAAACGACGAAAATATTCATTCTGAGAAAAACAGGTTTTAGTAACTACAATGGTTGTAATTGCTTAATATTTTCCTTCTGACAAAGTTTCAGCTATATATAAGGGATATAATATCATTTCTAGCTTATATGTAAGTGTTTTATGCTTTTATGGTAAATTCACATAAAATATTTGGCTTCGACAGTAATTCATGCAAAGGACGTGAAGTATCTGAATTTGAAAAAAAAAAATCTCAAAGATAATTTTTTGTATTTTCCAATGAATTTTATTTTAATTTTTCTAGAAGTATTTATCGTACAAACACCTCTTTTTGTACAAATTTTTGTTAAATATATTGAATATTTTTAATGTATTAAATATATTAATATTTTTTTAATTTTTTTTATTTTACGCTAAAAAGATTGGGGACAAAAAGTAATTCCTCTAAATACATTATAAACAAACATAAAAGAAACTGTTAAAAGTTACAGTTAAAGTATTGTTTTGCGAAATCACAAAATTAATAAGTATTCAGTGCAAAATAATAACATTTTGTAAGGTAAAACTAAAAACAAGGTAAATTTTACGGATGCGAATCGGCAAAACAGTAAACAAAGGGGCGTGGTAGAATCAGCAGAATGGACAAAAATGATTGTAACTACAGTAAAAATAGTCGAAATTGAAAAATTCTTTTTGTGTTCAATAGCAGGGAGTTCATATAATATTATTATGCTAAAAATGAAAATTCGAGTATTTGATGATTTTTTGCGATTTTGAAAGTCCACTGTACCCTTAAGGTTAAATAACATTTAAAGAAAAAAAGCGCGTTCAGTAAATAGCAAGTTATAATATTAAAAGCAGGTTACAATATTTGTCAATAAAAATCATTTCACGTTTGAGCTGAAATAAATAGCGATTAAAATATATTTTTGTCACAATGTTGGTATAATGGAAAAATATCAAAGTACATTTTTTAAAAAAAGAAAAGAAAAAAAGAAAGGAAAAAAAACTTATGTTCCAAATTATGTCAATTTTCTGTAAACTCGAGTATGGAAGACGTCATATTAATTTAACCCTCCATTTAAAAGTTCGTTATGCGGCAAATCACACCAATCAACCAACGCCAAACGTTGATAAAATCAATTATTTAATTTTAGATTTTATTTAACACATATCTTACAAAACTGAACCTATATACCTATTTTGCTGATTTTATATTCAGTTACTACAGCTACACGTTTCCCGACGTAAATATGTCTGCCTATGTGATGGTATTTTTCTTTGAATTGTGGTATCAGAATATTCAATGTGTGTTAATAATCAATAATGTTAATATTTCTGACATTATAAACAGACCTCGTGGCTGTCATTTTTGACTACCAGTATATATTTTTTCGTTAATCTTCATGTAGGTTGATACAAAAATGTCAAAGAAAAGCAATATTTTTTAGTTAGCTAGGCGTATGTAATAAATTGCTAAATATTATTTCCATATATGTCATTCCTATTGTATTCCGTTCATTTAAAATGTAAATCTTTCATTTCATTTAGAATATATAAATGTAAAATACTCCTACTACATACATTTAAAATACACGCCTTTCACACATCTCATTGGAAATTCAAAAGAATAAGGTAAGAGTTCTGTATCTTGTTCTTGACGGCGCGATTGACGAAGCAATCCCAGATATATGCAAAATACCGTTTTAATATCTTAAATTTTTCAAGGCGTTGGAAAAACATTATTTTTAAATTTTTATCTACATAAATTGTTATATTATAAACGTTATATTTGTATTCTATTAAAAAGAAAATAAAAGTAAATAAACAATTCATTAAAAAAATAACAACAATATCTAGGTTACCAGTCACGTAAAATAACACAATTTTGGTGACAATTCGGTATCCCGATGCGTGTATGACATCTGTTCCCATAAATCTACATATGAATAATCGTAAGTTCTTTTAATTTATTTTTTAATTGTATACTTATTTAAATAAATTTACTAACAGTTTTTTCTTCCTGTGTTCATATTTTTTTCCAATTAATATAGCCGTTTGAATTCTTTAACAAACAACAGCATAATATATCGTTTGCGCCGTTAGAAACCCAAAGAAATAAGAATCTTTGCGAACGAAAGCAACAACAACAACAAAAAAAATCTCAATTTGTTAAAATGGAAAAATAGATGTATCGTTATATTAGGAATACATCGCCAACCTATTCAATGATGTGAGTATTTTTTTAAATGCATCCAACAGTGCTTGAAATTAACCCTGGCATACTTAAAAAAACTCTGTTTAAAAAATGACGTCATTTATATTTTATTTAATTTTAATTTCAGGTAAGTTTTTCGTTATACCGCAGTCAAATATGTAGGCAAAAAATGATAAATTGTCAGATACTGATTCTATGGATCGACTTTGATTACACATATTTAATTTAAGCCGTATAAAAATTGCCCCTATATTTAAATTAAATAGAGTTATTTTATATTATTCCTAATCGATTTCTTTTCTTATTTGTATAATAAATAAAATCAGCAATAGTTTTTTATTTTATTTTTAGAAATGTTTGTATTTTTTTCTTCATTTCTAATTAATATAAACATATAATATAAAACATCACTTTAACCCTTTGAGGGGCAAGCAATTGCGTTCGTGTAATTCTGAACTCCCACCGGAAATTTGTAAAAAAGTTATATCAAAAAGAGAAAAAACAATTTCACGACTGTTTTCCACCAAAGTTAGAAAAGGGAAATTTAATGACATTTTTCTGGTGTAAATCTTCATCAATCGTAGGTGGTATAGAATATATACCGCCGCCCCTCAAGGGGTTAAAATATCAATGATTTTTAAATGCTTTAACCCTTTAACGATCATAGCATTTTCATTGCTAAGATGTCGAAATAAATGAGTGACACCGGTAATTAAGAACAAATATATTTCTAAATAAGAAAACGTGATTTTTCACTTATAAAATAAAAGGGATATTTTTAGATAAAAACACCGGTGTCAGTGTTGCGTATCGGAATTAAAATTTTGTGGTTTCGTGGCGAAACCAATGAATGTTAAAGGGTTAACCCTTTGAGCTCTGGTGGGTAAATTTCTTCAAAATTCCAAATGTCACATTGGCACCAGTATTTTTCAAAGAGAAAAACCGGTTAACAATATACGCGAAAAAATGCACTAAACCTTTTTCAAATAAATTTTGTCGAATTTTCTGGTGTCGATGTGACATTTCGGAATTAAAATTATGTGATAGAAAATTCTACCATCAGAGCTCAAAGGGTTAAGTGATCTATTAAAAATAATACAAATACCTTATAGTTTTACATGTTTCATTGCTCTTACGGCTCTTTGTTATCTTTTGCACTTTGTTTTTGAAAAAGTTGCCTTAAGTGCAATGAAACATGTAAAACTATTAGGTATTTGTGTTTATTTTAAAAAATCACTTAAAGCATTTAAAAATAAATTAATATAAACATTTCAATTCTTTAATGAAGATAGCTTAATATGCCGCGCCAAATGAAAAAATTATGCCAAATGGTAACCCTTTCATGCAAAATAAAAGAACTTTCCGTCATAATTTCATAACTCATCTACATAGAGCGATGTATTATTAGGGATGAGATTTCCGCTTTTTTGGTCAGCAGTATAATCTTAGAGAAAATGTTGTTATTTTAAATCACAAAAATGTTCCGATTAAATAATAAGGCATTTCCCCTAAGATTTTACTGGTGTGCAAAAAAAAAGCGGAAATCTCATCCCTATGTACTATGTACGAAAATATTCCCTGAAATAAAACCTATTTAATGGTGCAAGTTTCATCCAAATCCCTTCAGTAGAACTGGAGGAGAAAGGGGAAAACCCGAAATTTCTGTTTGTATTTTATATATATAAGTAGATTTTGCATTATTTAATCCGAGCATTTTTCTGACTCTGTTAAGCAAAAATTTCTGTTTTGAAAATTGAGTGATAAAAGATTAAAAATTCTGTAAAAGACATAAAAAAAGAATTATTAGAATTTTTTTTTCAAAAACAGTGTATAAAAGTTAAAATGTTTAAAAACTGAAAAACCCCCCAACTGACAGCAAGTCAGAGACTCAAATGATCGCAAACATAATACCAAAATACCCACAAGCTTCAGCAACCAATAAGATTAAACCGGAAATGAGGTGTTATGACATAATAAATCTAACCAGAAAGTTGAGATGTACGGTATACTTGAAAGATCATTAACCAAGGAATTTTTTGTTTTATGTATATGGAGTGCTTCGAAAAAGTCTAAGTCTAGCGGAGTAGTGCATTTTTGTATAATAGTAGCAGAGGTAAAATTAAAATTATGGCCCTCCTCCCAACAATGAGAAGCAATAGAGGAACTCTTTAACTCTTTTCTTTTATCATAACCTATATGTTCAGCGACTCTTTTTCTGAGTTTATGTTTTGTTTGTCCAGTATAGGACAAATCACACTGACATTGTATATTGTAAATACCCCAATGATCCAGAGGAGAAATTTGATCTTTTAATTGAGAAAAGGTTAATTTATTGACTGGTTTAAATACTACTTTCAAATCATAATGTTTCAAAATATTTGCAACTTTAAAGCTAATGCTTTGATGAAACGGTAAAATAATTAAACTAGAATAAGAAACAGATGTAACAGAAGAATCAGGATCATCGAGATATTTATTAAAACTATGAGAAATTAATTTATTGATATATGATAAACTGAAGCCACGATCTAAAGCAACTAATCTTATGTAATTTAACTCATCACTAAAAGAACTGTTATCTGAACAAATTAAGTGAGCTCTATTAATTAAATACAGAAAAGCAGGAGCTTTCTGAGAAGGAGGGTGACATCAATTAAAATGTGGGGGGGCAGTGTGACAGCAAAGGGTTTACGGTAAACACGGGTGTCAAAAGAGATTAATTGACGAGTGACTAAAACGTCAAGAAATGGCAATTTGTTATCGTTTTCGACTTCATAAGTGAATTGAATGGCTGGATCAATTTGATTTAAAATAGTCAAAATATTATCAACAGGAGAAATAGAAGGGTCGATGAGTGCAAAAGAATCATCGACGTATCTGCAATAAAATGGGAAACTGATGAGATTAAACATTTTAACTTCAAAGTAATGCATATATAGATCAGCTAGGAAAGGGCTAAGGGGGTTATCCATAGCTAAACCATCAGACATGGAATAGAATTGTTTGTAAAATTTAAAAGTATTTTGTTTTAAACAAATGTTGAATAAATCAACAATATGGTTAATTTCGTGATCAGTGTAATGGAATTCTTTTAATCTGAGAGTGAGACATTGAATTGCACCAAGAACAGGAACATGTGTAAACAGAGATGTGACATCAAATGAAACCATTCTCTAAGAGGGGGAGTGGGTATAGTTCTTGATGAGAGTAACAAAAGAGTTTGAATTCTTAACAGTGTAAACATTGGATATTGAGAGAAAAGAAAAACGCTTAACCAGATATTTGCCAAGCGGGTAGGAGGCTGAACCGATATTGGAAACAATCGGAGGGAGAGGGACACCAATTTTGTGTACTTTTGGTAAAGCATAAAAACGACTACAGTTAGTAATGGAAGGAGTTAATGACATTTTTATACTGTCATTAATGCAAGGAGAGGATTTGATAAGGATTTGATTTTGACGTCTTTCAAAGAGTATACATAACTGCAAATTATTGTTACTATGCGCTATAATTCAGTTTATCATCTATATCAATAAATTAATTTCTCATAGTTTTAATAAACATCTCGATGATTCTGATTCTTCTGTTACATCTGTTTCTTATTCTAGTTTAATTATTTTACCGTTTCATCAAAGCATTAGCTTTAAAGTTGCAAATATTTTGAAACATTGTGATTTGAAAGTAGTATTTAAACCAGTCAATAAATTAACCTTTTCTCAATTAAAAGATCAAATTTCTCCTCTGGATCATTGGGGTATTTACAATATACAATGTCAGTGTGGTTTGTCCTATATTGGACAAACAAAACATAAATTCAGAAAAAGAGTCGCTGAACATATAGGTTATGTTAAAAGAAAAGAGTTAAAGAATTCCTCTATTGCTTCTCATTGTTGGGAGGAGAGCCCTAATTTTAATTTTACCTCTGCTACTATTATCCAAAAATGCACTACTCCGCTAGACTTAGACTTTTTCGAAGCACTCCATATGCATAAAACAAAAAATTCCTTGGTTAATGATCATTCAAGCATACCGTACATCTGAACTTTCTGGTTAGATTTATTGTGGCATAACACCTCATTTCCGGTTTAATCTTATTGGTTGCTGAAGCTTGTGGGTATTTTGGTATTATGTTTGCGAACATTTGGGTCTCTGACTTGCTGTCAGTTGGGGAGTTTTTAAGTTTTTAAACGTTTTAAATTTTATACACTGAGGAAGCGAGCCCTGGTGCTCGTGAAACCTATACGTATGTAGTGTGTGTTTATGTATTGTGTGTTAAACGTTGATTTTAATTATTGTAATCTTCCACAGAAGTTTTTAGCTATTAGTGTAATTGGTCCTTTTATAATATCATACCACAAAATAATCAAGTTCATGTTTCTTAAGAAATTCATTTAAAATTCTGTTGTAGGTTAGTTATTCTTAACAGATTTCGTAAGCGCCACAAAGGGTTAATAATTAGTTCTTTTTTTCATTAACAAATAATGTATTATTTACTTTTATACTAAATACTAGCAAATTTCAAGTAAGTTTTTTTTCTCTTTTAAGCCATCAAGTCTATTTTATTCCTTTATTTAATTACGTTATCATATCGCAATTTTATTTCTTTTTTACAGTTCAAAAGTTTACATTATTTAGTACGAATTTCCGTTAATACGGGCGATTCTTGGCGGTTACTAAAAGTTCTCACTAACGAAAAATCTCTGTACATTCAGAATGATAACAAAATTTCGTGAAACCTATATTCATATTATTAACAATATAAATTTCCGTATTAACATACATATTTTAAACAATTCGGACATGCATTTTAACTGAATTCCGTTTGTAATTCAAAAAAAATTCTATGTAACAAAATATAACTTAAATGTTATTAGATACAGTAAAATTACATTAACTCACAATACACGAATGTACATTAAAATATATACAGAATAATTCTTGTGCATGCTAATATTGCCAAACATATGCGTTTTGATTAATGATAAATTTCTTGAAAAGACAGCAGCTGGATTAAATAGCAAACACATATTTTGAACAAATTTAGATTAATTTCACTGTTCACTGAAAACTTTAACATAGTTAATGAGAAATACATTTTACAGAACAAATAAATGTTGGTAAAATATTAATAAATTTTAGCCTTGCACAATATTCTTCCAACAAATTATGACCCAAGATCAATTACTATATCTGTATTCACTAAAATAGAAAAATAGTTAGAGAGTATCAAGTTTGAAATGTAAACACATCGAATAGTTCAAACAATGCTGAAACTAATGCTAACTTTATTAAAGATTATGAAATTGTGAAATGGGAATGTAATAAGTGTAGCTTGTATTATGTATCACAATACCATTATTTCAAAAGACTGTAATTAAGTTTAGGAATATTGCTATTAAAAATAAAAAATAACCAGTGTAATTTGAGTATTCGCGAAAAATTATGCAGCTCTGATTGATTCTGAAACACCTTCCAATATCCATCAGTTTATATTGGAGAAATTACTCTTTTTTCAGATTAAGTAAGGCGATTTTTTAAATCTTTATTTAACTTTAACTGTAAATGAAAATGTTTTGTTTAGGAATTGTGACGAATTTATGTATAAATATATTAATATAGAATTTATTATTAAGTCTTACAAAATCTTACAAATCTTGTTTTTGAAAAAAATCATTTTCCAAATGGTTGCTGTAATATGTTAAATTACATTTTTTAAATTGTGTTCTGTTTCTGCCACATTGTGGCTACAGTTAATCACCAAACTTAAATCTGTTATAAAAACACAAGTTATATTTCTAGCGCTTGAAACACAATCAGCAGAGCTACTCTTTAATTGCATTTTGTCATCTTATTCTTAATTTTTTTTTCAAGCTGTTATTAATGGCAGCTTTGTTACAGGAATTTGAGCAACATCAATGTCATCTCGATTATAACTGCTAATTTGAATAAATTATATAATTTTACATTAACATTTTTCTGGGATTAAAGATATTTTTGTTAGATTTTGCTGAAGTATTGTATAATTCATCAATTTAAAAAGGCAGTATATATTTTTCAGATATAAATAACATAACAAATGGCAGGTACAATGTAAATGTAATAATCGTTTCTTTACATGAATCGTTATAGTTTACATATAAAATGTAGCTTAAGATTATTTGATCATTTAACGAAAAGAAATATAACTTTTTTTAAAACTTTGAGGAGATTCCTAATATTTCCAGATGTTTGTAACATCCATGTGACATAATTCACGTTTTAGATATTCTTTAGCTGTTATAGCGACTTATCATAGCGTGTTTTATTCCTAATATTTTTTTTTATTTCGTATACATTAACAAATATATTCCTCATCAGTTATTATAAATGCAACTAATCATGCTTATTAGACGAAGTTTCATTTAAGGCTATGTTTCTTTAGCGTGATTTAGATGTTATGTCTGTGTTATGTGATAACACTTTCTATTCCGTTTTTTTTTCCATTTTTGTAGCAAAACTTTTCTGACTGAAATAACGTTAATCGAAGCTCTCTAAGTGGACTCACTTAACTTTAAATATTATCTCATTTTCTGAAATCGAACAAATGTACTTAATTTGTGCACTATTCAATTCATATTGATATGATAAACAGTTTAACCATTTGGGGGACGATCAGCAGTATACGTGCAGCAAAAAGGCTTAAGAATCCTTGTTTATCCCCATAAGTAAAATTTGCCTTATATAATTTTCTACATTTGACAAGACACAAATTTTTGTTTTTAAAAACTGGTGACAAAACATTAAAAATGTCGTTAAAGGCTCCCGTCGTAAAGGGTTTAAGGAGGGGATTTTGGATATGTTTAGAAAATATCTATTATAACAGGGTTTAACAGATATTACTACTATATCTTGATTATTAGCAAAACCGCTTTCATAGAAAAAAAATTAATCAAATAACAAATAAACAAATACATATGTACCTGACAAGAGTAATTAATATTTTTATTATTCGTATTCCAATAATAAGAACTTCATTTCCCCAAACTCAATAAACTGAATTTTTCCAGACAAGCAGTATGACGATAGTTGAATAACTCTGCTCAATTAAAGACTTTTCAACAAAAATACTCTTTTACTGCAAAGGAATTTCACATCCTGAGAAATCTTTCAGTGCAAAAAAATCCGTAATGTTATTTATTTATTTGTATAATGTACAACAAAATTATCAGTCAAAAAAAATCATTTAAAAAACTAGTCAGATATCGAAATCCCAAAACTTTCTTCTAACATATGCATGTTAATACTTCCTGAAAAAATGAAGCATAGTAGCGCCATCGGTTATGTGGTTTAAACCAAAATCGAGTCAACAACAACTTATGTCAACTTATAACTGAATCTGAAGTTTGATGAAAATCTGTGCATTAGTTTTTGAGATTCCAAAAAATCTGCAGAACATGTTGCATGTGCAACAAAAAGTAATCAGGATCAATTTTTTATCAAGCAGTATCAATTTTTTGAACTGCTTGATAACTAACAAGCTTTCATCAAACTGAAACAAGTGTTCAACTGAAACAAGCTTTCATCAACTACTTTCATCAAACTGAACTGAAGTTTGAGGAAAATCAAACATGCATTAGTTTCTGAGATACATTTATTGCGAAATCTGGAAAAATGCAGCATAGCAGCACAATCTGTAGGGGATTTACACAAAAAAATAAACACTACTAATCTACATCAGGGACTAACTGAATCTGAACTTTTTAGAAAATTTGGTGCATTAGTTCTTAATATAGAGCTATTGTGATAATCACAAATAATGCAGCATGACAGCGCCACCTGCAGAGCGATTTGCATTAATACGTAATCAGCACCATGTTATTTCGAGTACTAACAAAATATAAAATTTTATGAAAATCCATGCTATTTTTCTTCAGGTATGTATAAAGAAGATATCGTTGATAATGCAGCATAGCATCGCCGTCTGTTCAGCGATATATACCACAAACTAATCAGATCTAGTGTATATTTAATGTCAAACATAATCTATTGGGTCGTTCGGAAAGTCCGTTTCGTTTGGGAAAATCATTTCGCAACGGAAAATTTTATCTATTAATATCTAAATATTAGATATCGGAAAAAAATATCTAATAACTAAATAACAGAATTTTTCGGTACAAATTGATTTTCCCAAACGGAAAAGACTTTCCGAACGACTCAATAAAATTTTGCGAAATTTTGTGCAGTAGTTCTTGAGATAGAGCGCCCAAAAAAATTTGTCATATGCAGAAAAACAGACTCACAGAGAAATATTTTGTATATAATAGTTTTTTCAGTTTCTCTGACCCCTAAAACATGTAAATCAAACAATATATTTCACTAGCAGTCACATTTTTCGCTGTTAAACATTGCACGATTGACATCATTCGGAAGCATCCATGATGCGAATGATGGCTTTAACATGCCCCTACGCTATCACACACACATCTGGTGGGATCTGGCCGTATCGCATGCATTGCAAGCACGCTGCGCCTTCTATGGGAGCATACGCAGTCATGTCTATTCAAATAGCAGACTTATTACAGCAATGCCACATTCATTAGAGCGAGCCATACTTTAGTTTCGAAATTTAAAGGGGAATTTATAAAAATAATTTTTTATCCGTTGCCCTTCGTATTCGTCGACTTTCCTCCATAGTTTTTACAATGCTATAAACAGTTTTTTTTCAAATCGGAATATCATTTTTTAGGTGCTATAAATTTTCAACTAATTCTTTTGATATTCAGAAAACACGTTTAACATACAAACAGTCAATATTAACAACATTAATAATAAGGGGCAACACTAGTCAAAGAAAAAGACCCGGATGATAATGTAAAAGCCATGGGAGCGTTCTTTTCAAATGTCTCGCTCAAATTTTTATATTTTTACATGATTTTTTTTTTTTCATAGGATAGCTGAGGACGATCTACAACCTGCCTAGTTTTTACTTTTTCGATTTTTCTTATATTTTTTTATATTATGATGGTTTCAATATCAGAGTCGGTTTAAACTGGTTTTGAAATTTAAAGTAATTAAAATAAATCTAAAACCAAAATTGAAAAAGTAAAAACTAAGCCGGTTGTAGATCGTCCTCAGCTATCCTTTGCAAATAAAAAAAAATAAAAAATAAATAAAAAAATAAAAAAAATAAAAAAAAAATAAATAAGTAAATGATAATAATAAATAAATAAATAAAAATAAAAATAAAAATAAAAATAAAAATAAAAATAAAAATAAAAATAAAAATAAAAATAAAATAAAATAAAATAAAATAAAATAAAATAAAATTTTGGCGAGATATTTGGAAAGAACGCTCCCATAGACTTTACATCATCATTCGGGTCTTTTTCGTGCTTTAATAATTGAATTCAATCGGAGAGATCAACGCTAACAATTTAACCCTTTCAGGGGAGAATAATTCCGCACGTAAAATAATGAAATAACGGACTGACACCAGAATATTCAAACAGACTTCTTAGAAAATAAAAGCATGCTATTTTGAACTTTCGTTAAAAAATCAAATTTTTATCAAAATATTGTTGGCGCCATTTGTCAATTTTGGAACTAAAATTAGGTGGCTAGAACCCTCTAGCCCTTGAATGGTTAACATTCTATTTAACTAAAAGCAAGGATCACATACAAAGCTAAAATTTAGCATCGTTCAAAAATACTGCACTTCAATTTGAAGTCCCATATCAGTTCAATTAACGACGCAAAGAAACAGAATACAAATCTAATACACAGGGTTTTCACGTATTTTCAAAGTATTTCACTGCAGAAAAATATTGCGAAATTTGTGAATAAAGGTCGTGGTCGAATTTGCTGTTTTCTAAAAATTAAATATAAACTTTCTTATTATTAATAGTGGTGTCAGAGTCCTTAAAAAATATAAGGAATGTGCGAATCCTGATGCAAAAGGCGATAATTATATATTAATACAATAAAGAAATCGATGTATGACCTTATCCTTCTATTTCGTTGTGTCACCTTTTTATTGGCTTTTTATTACATTATTGAGTATATAGCCCAACAGGTAACGCTGCATTTTTCAGAGTTTCCACAATTTATCTATCTCAAGAATTATTGCACACATTTTCATCCATCTTCAGATTCAGTTAGTTCTTGGTATGATTTGGCGTTGATTATATTTTAGTGTAAATGAACAACAGGTGGCGGTTCTGAACTGAAATTTAAAGTTTTCTATGCGATTTTAACAGTAGTTATGTCTCAAGAACTAGTGCATAGAATTTCATATTTTTACAATTTTCCTGATGGGTATATATTTCCATTTATTTTTACAATATTATAGCTAATTTTGAATTATTAAATCGCATGAGATAAGCAAGTTTTAAGGATTTAAACATCAGTTAAAATTTATGAAATAATGGAGAATATTTTTTAATAAATGAAAGAAAATCACTAATCAATTTTTTTGAGGAGAAAAAGGAAATATTTTTATTCGAGAAATGTAAAAAAAAAAAAAAAAAACATATGAACAGTAACTTTTTCTATGCTTCTTTTGCATTATCGGAAAAAAGAATTGTTTTACAAAAAAACCTATAAATCGGAAAATATGAAATCACAGTAATGAAAACTATTTTTTCAGTTTACTCGACAAAACTTAGGAATTTTTTTTATGTTATAATTCAGAATGTCGGAAAAAAGACAAAGAACTTTTTATTGGAATAACCTTTATGTTCCAAATTATGAATTCACGAACATTTGATCTTCTACAGCATTTTTCTCGAATTTTTAAAAATACATTAGATTATTTACACAACCATTTCGTGAATGTAGAAGAATTTTGCTAATTACATAGCTATTAACTTTTACGCATTTTTCCTACCACAAAAATTTTATAGTATATATTATCTTATTTAATCGTCGAAATCTTAACATTAAGCAAATGGTAAATCTCCCCACAATTTTAGTGGTAGCAAAAATGCGTAAAAGTTGGCAGCTATGTAATTAAAATTATTTGAATTATCGTATATATATTTGTCATAAATACGAAATAAACTAGTCGTTGAGTGCCATTGTAACACTTACCCATCATGGATATGAATAATATAAAATATATAAATAAAACATGTGTAAACTATTTATAAAATGCATCGCAATTCCAAAGTAAAATTTAAATATATATTCAACCCATTAGTGCCTAGCGTCCCTTTTTAGAGACGCTTCAAAAGGTGCATTGAGCACTGTTTTTGACACCGGTAAAAAAGAAAAGGCAATAATTATTTTCTTTAAATGATGCATTTTTGTGATTAATGAACTAAACTTAAATCTTCTAAAAATAGTGGTGCCAACCAAATAAAATTTACGCAAAAAGTGCTGGGCACGAATGGGTTAAATATTCTTAAGCCATAGTAATGCTCTGCAACCAGGGTTGGGTTTTTGCCGGCAGAAAGTGGTTTCTGCCGTGCCAGTGGCAAAAAGTGGTTATAACCGGTTTTAACCGGCAACAACTGGCATAAAGACATTATGTGACATAATCTCTGATTTTTTTTTTTAGCAATATTAAATTTATTAAGTAGTTCATCCTTAAATGATTAGTATTTAAATAATTCAGAATAAATATATGCACACAAATAAAATATTGTGGATAGTTTTAATTAAAGAAAATTTTGATTTTTGAAAAATTGAGTAATGTAACAGATATATACATTTTTTTGTTACATATGCATATGTAATTTATGTTTAAACAATTATTTTATACAACTCAATATTTTATACTCAACAAATTAAGAAATAATCTGGGGGCAGAAAGATTAGCAAAATTAGTCCTATGTTATGGAATGCTTCGTGGAAAAAATACTAATAGTATATTTGAGTAGTAATTTGTTTCTTCAATATTGTAAAATAATTGTACCAGATATTTCATTAAATTTTCTTTGTCTATGTTATTTTTTGTGCTTCAATTATTTACTTATATATTTTCACAAGAAATTGCATTATGTTATTTATTTAAAAATAATCTGAAAAGTAATTTGTTATTAAATCAGAATTTTTTGTAAATTTATTTTTAAAAGAAATAGAAATTCAACTGTAAACAATAATATTAATAATTAAACTTGTACAGTATCAGGTTATTGTTGTGAAAGTTTCTGTTTTTCAAGTGAATGAAAATTAGTGTTTTAAATAAGCAAGGTATGTATTTATATGATCATTTTTAAACGTTTTGATACTTTGAATAACATTCATAATCTTATGTTTTAATTTTTAGCTCAATGGTTTACATATCAAATGTAAGTGTGAATTATGAATCATTGCTGAGTAAAGTTCTTATTTAGTACTGTTTCTTAGTTTCTGCCATTTACTGGCAGAAACCAGCTTCTGCCATGCCGGTTTAAACCGGTTTATACCGCTGGTTTTAACCACCCCGGCAGAAACTTCCCAACCCTGTCTGCAACTGAGTTGCGGGTATTGCTTGATAACCCCGTCGACCCATTTCGACAAATTATATAAATCAAGTATTTTTTTAATTTTAAATGACACAATATTTTTGAAATGGAAATCTTTTACATGTAAGATTACAGATTCCTGAAGAAACGTATTTAAAACTTTATGTTTAAAAAACTCTGGTGCGAACATATATAAAAATCGTCGCTCGTGTAATTTTTTTCTCATACTACTTGACACGTTAATTTAAAAGTATTTTTATAGCTAATATCCAGTCTTTTTACAAAAATTTAAGCACATTCATGCATAGACAGAAATTAAAAAGTCTCATTTGCCGCATATCATCTGAGAACTTCCTGGCCGTTTTCGTGTCAATTCTTGAACAACTTCTGCTTATAATTTATGAATAAATAAAATAAACTTTAGAAAAAAAAAAACTATTTTTAATCTAAAATCCGATGAATAAATATCTAGTAAAAGTGACTTACCAAGAAAAGATCTGCAATATTTTAAAGAAAATCATGATTTTATTCTAAGAATATAAAATGCAAAATCTCTTATTTCTATGAAAAGACGATAACACATTTCCTGGAATTTGAAAACCAAGTGGCGTATCATCTTTTTTTTATGATTACTTTTTACGTGCGGGTAATTTATCTTCTGTTCGTGCTAAAGAAAAAACAATTTTTCTTGAAGTATTTTATTGGAAATTGCGTTTTATTGACATTTTAAAATAGATTTTGGCTGTCTTACAAAGTCTTCTTCCTTTGTTTTACATTATCATACAGGATTTCGCAGATAAATTAGGTATTTTTCAATATTTTTAATTAAAAAACACAATAAAGCTTTTTTTTTTGAGAAGCTTAACCTTATTTGTTAACTTAACATAATTATAATTTGATTTGTTTTTTAGTAAAAACATTTTTTTTCAAATTACATTAATATAAATAATGTATCATAGAGTTATTGTTATATAAAAATAGGCTCTTAACCCTTTACTGCAGAAACTTTTTTTTTACTTGGATTCCTTTTTTTTTTTTTTTTTTTTTTGTATCGCGCTTTAATAATAGCAAAAATAGTAAAAAATAAAGAATATTTTAACTTACATTACTAAACTTTAAAAAATTGCCAAACCTTAAACTTTACTGAAATTTAATTATTAGCTGATGATTTTAAAATTTTCAGCTAATTTTGATAGTCTATGTAGTTAGCCATATGTACAAAATTTAGGTTTAAAAATATTATATCGCGATATTTTGCAATTAATGAGCTTGAAATAATTAATTTTATATACCTAACACTCTACAACTTTTTTGTACTAATATTTTTAAGTATCCTGCAAAAATAATGAAAGTAAGTCTTACCTTGCGAATCTTACAGATCAAACTAGATCGTTTATTTTATTTTTATTTGTTTATTTTTTTCCCGGCAGAAGAAGTTTTAATGTCCACTATCCTCATTTGCACGTAAGTTATACGAGCATCGTGCTTTTGTCAATCATGATTTGTTCGCTCCAGTATGGGCATTCATATTCCAATCATGTTTTATTATTCTCACCGGTAAATTTTTATTGTAAATTTTGCATTATTTAATCTGATTGTTTTTCTGACTGAATGAGCAAAAATTTCTGTTTTGAAAAATCGGTACTTAAAGATTAAAAATTCTGCAACAGGAAAAAAACAAATGGGCATTATTTGATTTTTTTTTTAATCTTTAAGCGGTTAATGATAAGAGCACTTCTTGATTATCCTTTCGACCAAAAAAACTATCGCCAAACTATAACATTAAATACCAATAATGGGTGTTGTAAACGTCACATTCACTTTATATTAAACACGATACATGTGTTTTTTTATATCATAAAATGATTTTTAATTCATCTTTTTATTTGTATTTTTATTAATCATTAACTATTTGATTTGTCTTTTCGTTATTTAAAATAAAATCAATAAGTCAATTTGCGTAATTTGGTGAATGGTTTAGCGATTTACATAACTTGGCGAAATTGGTCGACGGGATAGTACCATGTAGTACTATGTAGTAGTACCATGTATTAGTAGTACCATGATAATTTAAGTGGCGAATGAATTTCGTCGAGCCACCTGACATTGACAAACTAAGTATTATTCCGTTCTTCGGCTTGTTCTTAATCAGGAAACGAAATCATATTGACCAAATTCACGGCTCATAATGGCAATTGCAACATTTTTCTGTATGTCCCAGATATGGATGGCATGTGAAGCAGTAAAGCGTTAGAAAATTAAGATTCAACAGGGTTCGTACATTTCAAGAACTTTAAAGGACATTTTACCAGAATTTTTGTAAATTAATATTTTTCTTATTTAATGGAAAAAAATATCTATCATACAGCGACCAGATGCATTTTTAAATTATTAATAACGAGCTACTAGTACGGATGTTGAAATAATAAAAATATATGTAATATTACCGACAAGTTTATCTATACCAACTATGAAATTTGCTAGAGCTTTATTTAATGGCATTTCATGAAAGGTATATTTATAGAAGTATTCTTTTGTAAAGAAAAGCAGCTTCGTAATTAAAATTTAAATTTAACATAAAATCATTGAAAACTAAGCATTAAAATGGATATCAGCATATGGATTTATAATTTTCAAAAAATATATACAAAATATTCGATATATATTTTAAAATATTTCTTTAACAATATTTCTTGAGAGCTATGTTCACTCTTATTACTGCTTTATAAAAAAGCCACTTCATAAACAAACAATATTGATAAATTCCGTGAGTACCCTAATTTCCTGCCTATAATCCGCGGATCAAACAATTCTTTTTCGACCCAGAAATTTTATTTTGTAAATGAAGGCAAATATTTATGGCGATCTGATATGTTATATTTTATTTAATAAAATTTCTGGGTCGAAAAATGATTGTTTGATCCGCGGATTATACGCAGGAAATTAGGGTATTTGTAACGTATGTCACATGCTACAATATTTGGCTGCCAGTATTTCCGAACAGAAAATGTGACATATTATTAGAGGTATCTCATTAATTGAATAGTTTTCGAAGATAATGGTAGGCAACAAGCACAGCAGTTATTAACCATGTGATTTACATTACAAAAACTCATGGAGTTAGCCTGCTAAAAGATGAATGTGTATCAACTGTTCGTTTAGCCATTAATACAAACGTTCCCTAAAAGAAGTAATGTTACTCTTAAATGTTCGTAATGCGAACTATGCAAAGCGTTTTCTTTTAACCCTTTAACTTTCATTGGTTTCGCCACGAAACCACAAAATTTTAATTCCTATATGTAACACTGACACCGGTATTTTTATCTAAAAATATACCTTTTATTATGTATGTGGAAAATCACGTTTTCTTATTTAGAAATATATTTGTTCTTAATTACCGGTGTCACTCATTTATTTCGACATCTTACCAATGAAAATGCTTTGATCGTTAAAGGGTTAACTGACACTTTCTTTTCCGTTCAATAAATTGAAAATAAAGGATTCTCACCACATTTTTTTAAAATAAAATATTCATAACATTTAGTCTAAGCATTTCTGCCTTTAAATAGAATGAAATTATTTTTAAAAAAATTCTGGTGTCAAAAAGCTTTAAATAATGACTTAAGCAAATTCGTCTTGCCCGAAAGGCTTACGGGTTAATCAGTTAAGGGGTTAACATTAATCCCTTGAAGGGTGATGGAATAAAATATATCATGCTTAATTTTAATTGTAAAATGCCTAATTGACGCCAGAATTTTTAAAAGAAACATTTAATTACATTAACAATGTGAAGAAAAGTTTTTATCTATTTTGAAATAAATTTGTTTTTAAATTCTGGTGTCAATCAATCATATCAGTATATTGAAATTAGAATTATTTTGCCCCTCGAAAGATTAACGTCTTTGTTCAAAATTACAGGAATCACAAAATTACTTTGGACACGTTTATTTTGCAATTTACGTTTTAGAGGACTAGAAACTATCTCACAAATAAGTCAAGGTTTTTGAACGAGACGTTTCAAACGATATAACCCTTTGTGCTGGGGACGGTGGAAGTTATTATTATTATTTTTTTTTTTTTCATTACAACAATATGAAATTTTGCGCATAATACACCTCCCCAAAAGCATATAGATAACCGTCAAAAAAATTTCCAAACTTATTAATTTTTTTAAATTAAAAAAAAATAAATTTTTAAACGAAATTTTAAAATGCTCTTCGTGTTTTAATTTTTAAGATATTTTCTTGCTTTTACATTATTATCACTTAAAACTCTATTATAAACTAATTTGTGTAATTTTTTTTAATCTATTGAATAATTAATATTTTTTAGATTTTTTTCTAAATTCCATATCGATTTTCATCAAAATTTGCCTTCTATCAAGTAAAAAATCAAATTTGACTATCTTAACACTAGAATTACCGCGTTTCTTGTTTACCTAGAACTACCGGGCTGGGTCACCTCTGACCCATGGCTTTCAAAGACGCTATTCTTACATTATATGGAAGATAAAGACACCCAATTAAGTATTCACGAGGAATACAATTATTTTTTTAATTAATAATGAATACAATTTAGCTTCTAAGCTATTGCGTAATATGAAATTTTAAGAACTGATACCACAAAGGAAATTTTTTAGTTCTAATTTTAGAATAAATGATTTTAGGTTTTGATACCTTTTTTAAATAATATATATACATAAGATTTACCAATTTAATATGTGTAATAATGTTCTTAAGGATTAATTAGATATTCAAATAGAATAAATTTAATCATATATACATGTCTGTGATTTTTTAAACTTTTTATACAGTTTACCATACACTCAGTTCACACAAAATGTCGTGGACTTTTTTTTTCTGTACATAGTGTACACACAAGTTATAAATAGCGTTCACAAACAACATTAGTCTTATTGTTTTAGCATTTGCTTTATTTGGCAACAGTTTTCGTTTGTTTGAAATTTCAGTGTTAGTCCTTGGACGGATATCTTCACGTTCTATTTCAATGTAACTATCTATAGTTTTAGCAAGAAAACTCTTCTGTTTATATTAGAATCAGATGTATCTTTAAAAACTGCCCAGACATTTCTGACTATTAAATCTTGAATGACAGGATTTTGCATTAGTCAGAAAATATTGAACACTACTACCTTTCATATAGTTAGATGTTCCAAATTACTTTGAAGAGTGATTTATTTAGTATTTTTCTCATTTTTTAAAATGATTTCTTTTTTTTTAAATTTTCTTCAAAATACTTATGATTTATTTGTATTTCATGACTTTTTCTACAGCAACTACTTGGCTATTTTCATTCAGCTTACTACTATTTGTACTGGATTCGAATGATGAAATTTTATAGTCATTTTTAAGAAAAATTGTTTCGACATCTACGCAAAGATTGTCAGGATTATCACATGATTACAATCTTGACTTTGTCACTAAATTCTGTCAATAAAATCATTTAAAGATTATTCGCTTTAGAAATTTAAATTTTTCTCATTCGAAGAACATATGTCGTGACGCCAGACGCCATCACTTATAAATGTGCCAAACTGGAACGCCACAATCTTTTTTTTATTCCCCGTGTCGTTTATGAGAGGAAAAATATTATTTTTAGCTACTTTCTAAGGTATAACATAAACAACAACATTCTACAACATTCTAAAAAATAGCTTGGAATATGATAAAAACGAGCATATTGGATTTTCAAATCCTAACAGATATGTGATCATACCCCCCCCCCCATCCCACACACACACACCTGTACACATGCACATTCTTTTCTCTCTTTCCTGAAAAGAAAATGGTGGAACATATCCTTACACCATTCTTATGTTATTGAAAAATGTAGAGTTAAAATTTCTGTTAAAATAAATGAAAAACAATGCAATTATATTCTGGAGGTTGTACGGGTCAGCGATGACCCAGCATGGTAATTCTAGGTATAAAGATGTGTATACAAAAAAGTTTTCATTCGATTTCAACTAAATTCGTGCTAAGGCATTGTACTAAATATTTAGGAAAAGTTAATCAGTTTCAAAATCCTACATTGAAAAGCAACTATGATACGAGTGAAAAACCACGTCTTGGGTCACAGATGACACGCCTCGGTAATTCTAGTGTTAATAAAGACAATTTTTTAACAATTTGCTCAATTTCTTTGTAAACAATATCAGGATACTACCTAATCAATTTCCTAAATATTGATAAAAAATCACGTCACAGGGAGCATTTCAAAAATCTAAAAACGTTGAAAAATTAGTTTTGGTAAAACCAGATTTAAAGTATATGAATACACTTATCATTATTATTTACTTCTTAAAACTTTTATAAATGATATTTTAATAAGATAAATTTGTTTTGGTACTATTATACCACAGAAATAGACTTTTTGCGACGGTATCACAAATAAATGTCCACTGTACCCTCAAAGTTGACATATATCCTTGGTATTCTTTTTTCATGTTTGTCTATATTTTTCATGTTTGTCTATGTTTTCAAACAAACACTTCTGTCAACCAATCTACCGCTACATTTTTGTCATAGCGATCATTGTAGGAATCATCTTGACGACGTAGCCCAATCATAGCAAGCAGACAACCATCATAAAATTTGTAGACCAATCAGAATGCCTGAATTTATATGTAGAGTCGGTGCTATAACGAAGCATGGGCGAAAACAGCTTGCCCACACTAATAAGAGCCCACAGTGATGTCAGCTGCCCTTTCTTTATTATCGAATAATGCGAACGATGTTTTACTTCTCTGTTTTTAGCTCACAGGCTATCATAGCCTGAGAGCTTACGTGCCCGCCCGTTCTGTATGTATGTACTTACGTTCGTTCGTACGTAACGCGATAACTCATGATAAATATATCCGATCGACTTGAAATTTTGTATATAGGTATATCCTGATAAGGCGTTTCCCTGCTTAGTTTTTGGAGTTCATTCGATGTGTATAAGAGTATAAGAGGATCGGGGAGCTCATGTCCCTCCCCTAAGTTGATATAGATGTTTTTTTTTTTTTTTTTTTTTTTAATTTCTCCGTTTACTTACTCAGATGACATGTATGCTGCAGGCAAGTATTTTTATTTCTGTTTTCCACCATTTTTTCAAAACCAAAATCTTTTTCATATAAGTTGAAAACATTTGCAAGAGAAATGTATTACAAAGTGGATACTTTTTAAATAGTAATGCGAACAGAATATACAAATAGTCATGTGTGGCTACGGTGCACGATGTTGCATGGATTTTAGGTTGATGCAGAACTTTTCGTGAGCTGTGTAATGGTGTTTGTCACCAATGAGAGACATCAAATAACACGAGAGTTCTTACCAGGAAACTACCCGAATAGTGCAGTAATAGAAAAGAAGTTAAAATAAAGGCAATCGAAAGTGTATGTTGAAACATGTTTTTAGACACAAATTATCTGCTTTCGTCTCCCTATTATCAATATATAAAGTTTTAAAATTTGCAAAATTAAACATCTCACGTTAATCCCAGTATTGCCAGATGGGCTACTTTTTTAAAATTTAGATTCTTGATTGGCACCATTTTTTTGTAATGGTAAAATGCGTTTTATTTATTGACCGATTAATAAAAGCAAAAACAAAGGGAATTTTACCACTTAAAAAAAGTGGTGCAAATCAAGAAATCTTAATTTAAAAAAAGTAGACCACTACCAACACTGGTTAACCCTTTAACTATCAAAGCATTTTCATTGTTAACCCTTTGAGGGGCAAGCAATTGCTTTCGTGAACTCCCACCGGAAATTTGTAAAAAAGTTATATCAAAAAGAGGATAAGCATTTTCACGACTGTTTTCCACGAAAGTTAGAAAAGGGAAATTTAATGACATTTTTCTGGTGTAAAACTTCATCGATCGTAGGTGGTATATAATATATACCGCTGCCCCTCAAGGGGTTAAGATGTCGAAATAAATGAATGACACCGGTAATTAAGAACAAATATATTTCTAAATAAGAAAACGTGATTTTTCACATACATAATAAAAGGGATATTTTAAGATAATAATACCGGTGTCAGTGTTGCATATTGGAATTAAAATTTTGTGGTTTCGTGGCGAAACCAATGAACGTTAAAGGGTTAAACAATTCGCGACAGGAGTCCTTTAAAAAATTTTTAATGTTTTGTCACCGGTTTTTAAAAACAGAAATTTGTGTCTTATCAAATCGAGGAAATACTCCGATTAAATAAGGCAAATTTTGCAGTATGGTTTTATTGGTGGGGATAAACTATGATCCTTAAACCTATTTGCGGCACGTATAGGTGTCACTCGTCTCAAAGGGGTTAAGAAGGGAAGCCAGCAACTGAAATAGTTCAGGGGGTGTAAAGCTATAATAAGTTCCATTTTTATTAATTGGATTTTCTTTATTGAACTCGAACCAATATTTTAAATATAGACCACAGTAAGACATCTCATTACAATTTTAGGCTCTGTGTGAAGCGCTTACAACATTGATAAGGCACTCGTATTAATCCTTTAATTGTGTGTTCTAAAGTAATCGCCCACTATAAGGCTTATTAAAATGGAAAGAAGAGAACTTTCTCCTCAGGAATAACGTAGCACTTATTCACCATTTACAATATTTTACATAACTGCCAAATTTTACTCATTTTTCCTACCACAAAAATCTTATAGAAAGTATTGTATTGTATTATCGTCGAAATCATAGGATTAAAGAAATCGAAAATCTCTGTACAATTTTAGTGGTATAAAAAAATGCGTAAAAGTTGGTAGCTATGATTTAGTATTTTAATGCATCAGCGCTGCAATAAGAATCGTTGACTGCGCAAAATCAATAAATTGAAATCATGGGATAAACACCGCATTTTTTAAGCTAGTATATTCATAATAAACATTTTTGCTCTTGAATATTAAGAGATTGCACTAAACAAATGTAGTGGTGTCAAAATGTTTTAACCCCCTTGAGGACGAGCGACACATATACGTCCTGAAAAACCGCACAAGAATGCTTCTTTATCCCTACCAGTAAAATTCTACAGTAAAATTTGTCTTATTTAATCGGGACATTTTCTCGATTTTATGAACCACAAATTTCTGTTTTTTACAAACTGGTGGCAAAACATCAAAAATTTCGTAAAAAGTTCCCGTCGCGATGAGATTAAGCGATGAATAATGCAAACTCTTCTTGCCCATATGAATTACGGGCTAATCAGTTAAGTGATTATTTGTCTTGTATTTACATAACTCCTTTTAAAATCAGATGCAACTGTTTGACATATTAGTTATGACTTATTAGTTTTGAAAACACTTGAGCATCTTATGTCTCTGCATAATAACACTGCATGAGCGTAAAACCTACGAAAAAAATTAGCTCTTGAGTATATCAAAGGGGTAACTCACATTAGTAATTGTTCTTTTCTTAGATAACATTTTCCATTCCCGAATTTAGTGAAAAGAAACTAAAGACAAATAATACTTTGAAATTTGAAGCCCATTTATTTGCATTCAGTTTGTATTTTAATCAGTTTAAAAATCTATTTAATCATTTAGAAAAATATATAAAACACTTATCACTGAAAAGGAAAATTCTGTTATTGTTACAATCTTGACTGATCATTAATAAACCTGTTTTTAATTATATTTTCCTTAAAAGCAAATTTTAACGATTCAATATTTTAGAGATGAAGATTCATCAATTAATATAAACATTAAAGTAGCAAGGTCAAAGACTGTAAGTTATCAAAATTTATTTAAATTTTCAATAAGTGCTAGATAAATATTTTCTCAGATTTTTTAGGAGAGCCTGAAGCAATTTTTATTTTTCAATTCAGTTAAGCTACTTGAATAAAAAGATATTTGCCATTGGAAAAGCGTTAGATCAGAAATTTTATTTGGCTTTTAAAAAAATATATTTATTTTTAAGGTTTGGATGAATTCATTTTTAAAGTAGTAGTTTAGACTACTACTGTGTTAAAATACATCATTTTTTTCTACCAGATCTATTTTTTTGAATTTAAAAAATAAAATAAACTTTTCTGTAATAATACTGTATTACTACATGTTATTAATTTGTTTTTGTGACATTGCACCCACAAAAGCTAACGCATTCAGATTATAAGTAGCTTTTTATGCTCTTAGATTTTTCTGGGAAGTACTTTTTAAAAAAATCTAAATATTGCCGGAAAAAAATTATGTTTCTTCTAATATTTTATCTAAATTTATTTACACTTCTAATATTTTATCAATGGCAAAACAGTAAAGTTTTATTATGCAGTATTATTAACATATTTTTATTTAACTTAAAAATATTTAACCCCTTGGGGACGAGCAACACATGTGCCGAAAAAAGGCTTATGAATCCTTGTTCATCTCCAACAGTAAAATTATAAGGTAAAATTTTCCTTATTTAATCGGACCATTTTCTCTATTTAATAAGGTACAAATTTCAATTTTTTTAAAAACGGTGAAAACACATTAAAAATTTCGCTAAAGGCTCCCGTCGCGAAGGGGTTAAAGTATCCGTTCTTTCAAGTGCCGTGATTTACGTTGTATAATCCGCGGATCAAACAATTCTTTTTAGACCCAGAAATTTTATTTATTGATTAACGACAAATATTTACGACGATCTAACAAGTTACATTTCTTTTTGAAATTTTTCTGGATCTGAAAATGATTGTTTCATCCGCGGATTATACGACGAAAATTACGGTAATCACAGTATGAATAACAAACGGAATCACGCATTTTTATATTTTCACTCATATTTAAACTAAAGGCAGGCTACCAAAACACTCAAAAATTCTAATATACTTATTATGTTAATACATATATGTTTAATACATATCATAAAGAATATAAAATTCTAACATCTTAAAATGCCAGTTTCGGAAAATTTACAGGAGGAGATAGCTATACCTGAATCATAACTGCCAACTTTTACGCATTTTTCATACCACAAAAATTTTATAGTAAATATTGTCTTATTTAATCGTTGAATTCTTATGATTAAACAAACGGAAAATATCTGTATAATTTTAGTGGTAGCAAAAATGCGTAAAAATTGGCAGCTATGCAGAATACATTCCGTATTTACATAAATGAAGCTGTCACGTGTGAGTATTTAAATAATTTTTCAAATACGGATACTGATATTGAGCTATTGGGATAATCAGGAATAAGGTCGCATAACAGCGCCACCCACAGGGTGATTTAGACCGAAGCACAAACAAAACCATATTATATCAAGTATTGGCGGATTCTGAAGTGTTATGAAAATCCATCGATTAGTTCTTTAGGTCTAGCAATTGTGGAATTCGTGAAAAAGGACAGCATAGCAGCGTCACCTGTTGGGCGATGTAAATAAAAAGCTAATCAGTTCCAGTTATATCAAAATGTAACTGAATCTTAAGTTTTTGTGTAATTTCATGCATGCATTAGCTCTTGAGATAGAGCACCCACAAACTTTATGTCACATACTAACCGACATTTTGTTAAAACATGTTTTTTGGAATCTCTGATACCTAAAACGTGTAAATTCGTCGAAAACCGGAATTCGAATATTTTTACGAATCCAAACTTTATTTTTGTAAAGGTAGAAGAAAATAAAAGCTGCCGATCGGGGCTCAGTCTACCAGATACTAAGTTCAGGTATTCAAGCATTGTATTACAAATGATTGATTGTAACCACTCAATTTTAACAATAATTTTTTCTTCATTAAATCCCAGAAATTTTGTCATTAAATAAGACGAGAAATTAAAATTTAGTAACACGAATACGACATTGTGGCTCAGCGCTTACATTCCTGTAACATATTTGTCATATTCGGACATAACCAACATAAATTGTGAGACATTTTAAACCAGGTTAACCCTTTCCGGCGCAGTGTTACCACTCCGGCAACACCTAATTTTAATTCCAAACTTACAAACGGCACCAATAATATTTTAGTAAAATTTTACTTTTACAATGATAGCTTAACCCCTTGAAGGGCGGTGGTATATATTATATACCACCTACGATTGATGAAGATTTACACCAGAAAAATGTTATTAAATTTCACTTTTCTAACTTTGATGGAAAACAGTCGTGAAATTGCTTTTCGTCTTTTTGATATAACTTTCTTACAAATTTCCGGTGGGAGATCAGAATTACTCGAACGCAATTGCTTGCCCTTCAAAGGGTTAAATCAGGGAATTCTTAATTTCTAAAAAAGTCTTTTGTAAATTCCGGTGACAGTCAACAATTTCTCATTTTACGAACAGAATTTGTCTGCGCTGGAAAGGGTTAAAAGATTTGTAACCAGAAAATATTTCAGATGTGCCATTAGCTTTTTAATTTCCAGTTTCTACTTTGAACATTATTTTCATCATATCTTAAATAAAAAATCTGGATGGAAAAAGTTTTAACCGGGTAACATTTTTCAGCACATATAAATTATGTTCATAACATGCGAAATTATCAACTGACACCGGTATTTAAAATTAAAATGGTGTTGGAGCGGCTTGCAAGTTCGGAATTAACCTTTTGCAGGTCGAATTCACATTCAGATATATTTTTAGTTACTATTTTGCGCATTTTTCTTCTAATTCTGTAGTTCCTCATGAAAAGATAGGAATATAACTCCTATTTCAAAAAATGAAGTTATCTATTTTAAAAAATCATTTTCATGATTGGTCATTTTCTGGTTTTCATTTGTCATTTTTATGATTTTCTGTATGTTTCCTCATTTAAGATAGGAAAATTACTTCTATTTCAAAAATTCAAGTAATCTTTTTACTATTTCTGCTAACATTCTGAAATCAATTTTGCTGAAATTAAATATTTTCTAAATTTTTAATTTTATATTTCAAATCTGGAACATTGGCCTGTAAAAGGTTAATATTAGGTGTGCTCGAGTGCAACCGTTGTGCCTGAAAAGGTTAAATTAATTCAAATTTTTAGGAAGTTACATCCGAAGTATGCTATAAGTTATAACTGAATAAGGTTGAATATCTTTTACCTTATACTACTTTGACACATTAACTTAAAAATATACTGCAGCTTAGAACCCAATCCTTTAACAGAAATTACAGCACATTTATGAAGAAACAAAAATTAAAATGTTCTTCCTTACCTCTTATTATCTGAAGAACTGACTGACTGTTTTAAAGTGAATTGTTAAAAAAATCTGTGTATAAGTTTTAAATAAAAAAAAGAAACTAAAAAAAGAAGAAAAATCTATTTTTAACCTAAAATTCAATGAATAAATATGTGCTAAAAGTAACATACCAAGAGAAAGAAAATCATGATTTTATTCAAAGAACGTGACTTGCCAAATCTCTTATTTTTACGAAAAGACGATAACATATTTCGGGGAATTTCAAAACCTAGTAGCATGTCATCTTTTTTATGATTATTTCTTACAAGCGGGTAATTTATCTTCACGTCATTCTAAAGGGAAAAAATATTGCTAGAAGTATTTTATTGGAAGTTGCGCATTATTGACAGTTTAAAATAGATTTCAGTTTGTTTTCTTGCTATGTTTTAATTTAGCATGCAGGATCTTTAACATAAATTAGACATTTTTCAATATTTTCACTTAAAAAATAAACACAATGAAGGTTACTGTGAGAAGTTTAACATAGAAACTTAATTTTTTTATCTACTAATACTATCTCCTCTAAAGTTTATTAATAGAATTATTGTATTGAAAGAGTTGTTAAAAAAGTAGGCTCTGAATCCTTTACTGCACCAATTTTTCTATTTTTATGAAATTTTTTTTTTGAAATCTGTATACTGGTTTAGATTTTCGAATTCATTCCTATTGGAGATATGTGGAATAAATAAATTACATAAGTGACATCATAACCCTTTGGGTGGTTTAAAATTCTGCCACAATTTTAATTCCGAATAGTTGCAATGTCACCGGAATTTTCGACCAAATTTATACGAAAATTGACATTTACCATTTTAAAGAAATTTACTCACTAGAGCTCAAAGGGTTAACATTATGCTTATGAAATTGTTCTTACTTTTCAATCTCCTTTTTAAAATATTTAGACTTATGCATCCTGGAAACATGTTTAGAAAAACAAATAATATAGTCAGATGTGGTAATCCTAAAACTTACTTCTATCTCATTCATGTCAATAATTTCAAAATTCGCTATCACAATGCTAGAAATTAATTGTAATCTATGCCCATCGTCAGGATTCTAATGGTATGAAATTCCGTGCACTAGTTCTTGAAATAGACTATTGCAAATATAGGTAAAAATGCAGCATAAAAACGCCACTTGTTGTGCGATTTACAGCAAGACAAAATCAGCAAAATTATTTATCAAGGCAAACCTGAATCTGAAATTTTATGAAAGTTTGCTCATTAGTTCTTCAGATAGACCTATTGCAAGAATTTGGAAAAATTCTGCATTGAATTCCACATACTGAGCTCATAACAGCAAAATGTAAACAGAATTTCTTCATATCAGGGATTAACTCTTTCCGTAGTTTGATGATAATTCGTATATTAATTCTTGAGATAGAGCTATTGCTAAATTCGTGAAAAAGAGAGTACAGCAGCGCCATCTGTTGAGCTATTTACAATAAAAATGCAAACATCCGCCATTCATGTCAAAAACTAGCTGAATCTGAAGTTTAGTGAAAATCCGTGCATTAGTTCTTAAGATAGAGCTGTTTCGGTAATCGTGAAAAAGGAAACTTAACACCGCCACCTGAAGAACGATCTACCCAAAAATCAATCAGTATCAATTTATATCAGGGTCTACCTGAATATAAATGTTTATTAAATTCTGTATATTTGTTCTTGAGATACAACGCCTAAAAATTATGTCGCATAAAGACAGACAGACTGACAAAGTTGCAGAGTCACGGACTCACAGACAGGCGTTTTTAGAAACATGTTGTTGAGGATCTCTAACGCCTTAAAACGTGTAAATGCGTCGAAAACCGCAATTTGAAAATTTTCACGATTCCAATATTTTATTTTTGTAAAAATAGAAGAAAGTAAAAACGTAATAGTATATGAACAAGAACAACTGTCAAATACTATCGTACAATCTCTTTGCTTCTACGAGAAAAAAATCAACAAGTTATCACAGGTGATGAAATTTACCGACACCAAAAAACTGACTGCTTAAAGCTGAAAGCTCCGAAATTTCATCGATTTCAAATTATCGTAACTCGGACAGTTTTACAAAGAGCGAACCTTTTACTGTTTTAACCACTTTACTGATCAATATTTTTGAAAAAATCTTTCAAATAATGCCTATTACTTTCATGTCCTTTACAGAATTTTTAATCTTTTCTCACCGGATTTTTCAAATCACATATTTTAGCCTAATTGAATCAGTAAAATTCTCGTAATAAATAATGCAAAATTTACAATAAAAATTTACTGGTGTGAATAATAAACCATGATTGAGCAGGGTTGCCCGTACCACGTACGGGCAAATCATGATTATTTAAAAAACGTTGCCAGTATGATTTACGAAAATTTTGCAAGATATATTTTTTTAATTCGATAAATAAAGTAAACATTTCAATACTAAGATCATATTACTTATTTTTAAATATTATGACACTACACCCTCAAATACTGATTTATTCATATTATAAGTAGCTTTCCATTCACTTATTTTTTTCTTTCGGAATTTCCGTACACTTCTGTAATTCATTTAAAGTGATTTTTTAAAAATCTAAGCATCGCCTGTAAAATTTTGTTCGTTTGATAAAATATATGGAGAAAGCGACGGCAGGTACACCATTCCACAAAAAAGCATTCTATAAAAATGATATTTTACATAAAAAAAGCATTCCATAAGTATATTCGTCAGTGGAAGTAATGGTAGGCTAAGGTGTAGAAATTCAAGTATTTATAAGGAAATTGTGGTCGCCATCCTATCAGGTAATATATAAATATTTATGACAAAGGACAGATACTTTTCAGATCGGCCAGGTATATAATTTTATACAAAACTGTGAAAATTTTTCGTATCGATAGCAGTCAAAGTGTATGTCATTCCGCTAACGTAAAAAAAAAAAGAAAAAAAAAGCAAAAAGACTTCGAGGAAGACGAATTTGTTTAATTCATCATTTAAAGCTTTTTGACACCACTATTTTTATTAAAAATAATTTGATACTATTTAAAAGCGGAAATGTGTAGACTAATTATTACAAATATTTTATTCAATAAATAGTGGTGTGAATCCGTTATTTTCAAGTTATTGAACTAAAAAGAAAGAATCAGTTAACCCTTTTTGGCACGGACAAAATCTGATAAAAAATGCGAAATTATCGACTGGCACCGGAATTCACAAGCGATTTTTTTTAGGTATTCTTAATTCCTTAATATAAGCTTATATTGTAAAAGCAAATTTTTTCTAAACTTTTATTGGTGCCGTTTGCAACTATGGAATTAAAATTAGGTATCCCAGACCAGGCACAGTGTGCCGAAAAGGGTTAAGTGGTTAAATAGGCGTGACTACATCAGTAAACAATAGCAGGGTGGCGAGTGGTCATTGAAAAACACAGTGAATAAACGTGTTGAATACCAATATTTTGTTAAAGAGAAATTTATCTTCTTTAATCCGTTTGTACCATTATAGAATTTTCAATAAGAAAATAGTGATAGAATCATCTTTTCCATCTTATTTTGACTATGTTTTGCTCTGACCACCCGCGACCCTGAATACACATAAGCTATTTGGCAAGATCTGGTATAAGATTTATATACTAACATCAGAAGTATCGGCAGCAATTTTTAGAAATATCAATTGTCAGGATTACCTGTGTTTTTAATCACAGGTCTTTTTTTCTAGCGCCTTTTGAGACATAACCATTTCTAAATCTTCTGACGAAAAAAATGAAAATTCGTACTTTTAATGAACAATTATATAAAGATGCGATCATTGTTTAAATCATTTCTTAACACCTTGGAGGTGAGCAACACGTATACTTGCCACAAAAAGGCTTAAGAATCCTTGTTTATCCCCACCAGTAAAATTTTACGGCAAAATTTACGGTGCATTTTTAAATCGGTGCATTTTACCGATTTAATAAGACACAAAATTCTGTTTTTAAAAACAGGTGAAAAAATATTACGAATTTCATAAAAGGTTCCCGTCGCGAAGGGGTTAAATGTTGAATCATTATTATATAAATGTAAGTACAAACAATTTTTGTTTGAAAAATCAATTCGAGCGTTGTTCTTTTTCCTGACGCTTTTGACATCTTCTTGTGTTTAATAGGTATAATAAAGAAAATAATGTTTCGAATTCAAAAAATATTAGTTTTGAAAAATCTAAAACAGGAAATAGCTACAGCAATACCTGAATACATTTCGTATTTGCATAAATGAAGCTCTCCTGTGAGACCATTTAACCCTTTGCGGCGCGGTGGTTTCATAGATATACCACTTAATTTTTAATTCTCAAACTACACATTGGCACCGGAATTTTGTTTAAAAAAAATTCCGGTTTATTGAATGCGCTGAAATATAGCGTTTTCTTACTTATAAATAAAGTTGTTTTCGAATTCCGGTGTCAGTTATTAATTTCAATACTTAAGCAATGAATTTACCCTGCGCCGCAAAGGGTTAAATAAGTTTTCAAACACGGCTCATAATAAATTGCAAAATTGAATCATTTGTCGATGGCAAAGATAAAAATTTTGCAAAAGCACCATTATTGGTACCCCAGTCCAATGAATAGACAGGAAATGGAGTGGCCATATAAATAAACAACACTCATGGCTTATTTGAGAAGATCTGGTTCGAGATAGAGAGTGTCAGAAAAGGAATCTCTGAATTTAAAATTAAATAACTTGAAAAATATGATCGGTAGAAGATGGCAACAAGTGACATGTTTATTTTTATAGTCTTAAAAATCTGATACAATAATTTCAAAATTAGTTAAAAACTTTATCTATAGGCAATTTATTACGGTAAGATAGCAATGCAGACACTGAGAAATAGACTGTAGATTTTCCTTTACAAACAGACATTCCAATCATCACCCATTTTCCTGTTCACTAAAATTTCTCGAAAATGGTTAAATTTTTTTTTTCATTTTTAAGATCTTTTACAGAACTGAAACATGGAATTATTTTTACTTTATGTTCGTACCATTTTTTTAAGAAATGCATTTTTTCATATATTTATTTTGCTAGTTTGTCAAAGCGCATGTTAAAAAACATTCGCTACGAATGTGGTGCGAATTACAATTCCTAAATAGTCTTCTGAGGCAGCTCTACTTTGTGACTTTAACGCCTTCGCGAAAGGAAAAAAAATTCAAAAATCTTTAATGTTTTGTCACCGGTTTTTTGAAACAGAAATTTTTGCCTTAATAAATCTTGAAAATGCTTCGATTAACCCTTTAACCCATTGCGGCGCAGGTCAAATTCATTGCTTAAGTACTGAAATAAATGACTGACACCGGAATTTGAAAACAACTTTATTTGTAAATAAGAAAACGTTATATTTCACGCATTCAATAAACCGTAATTTTTAAAACAAAATTCCGGTGCTAATGTGGCGTTTGGGAATTAAATTTAAGTGGTTTAACTATGAAACCACCGCGCCGCAAAGGTTAATGGTCGCATAAAATTACGGTTTGGAAATTCAAATTCGTTGTTGCCACCACTTTTTAAAGAAAAAATATTCTTCATATTTAATGACAAGTAAAATTATACCAGAATTAAACCAATTACACTATTTTATAAAACAGTGGGAATAAAACAATTTTAAACAAAAGTTGCGAAGATTACAGCCCCTGAATGTCTCGGGCGCGACGATTGTGTGTTAAGTAAAACAAATTTTATAGTAAAATTTTACTAGTGGGATTAAACAAGGCTTCTTAAGCCTTTTTGCGGCAAGTTTAAGTGTCGCTTGTCCCCAAGGGGTTAAACAGTAATTGAAAACTGTGCCTTTTTTCTGCAGGAATGCGATTTATCCGGCAATACTGGAGTGAAAGGGAAAAAAACGTTGCGTCGTAGAATAGATGATTTCATTCATTTCCTTCAATAATAAGAATGATAACTCTGTGCTTCAGATTAATTTGTTTAGAAATACCTTTGTGACTACAGCGTCACCTGTCGACATTTTTTTAAAATTAATTTGGAATCTAGTGTATCAGATTTTTAAGATTTTCAAGATAAATACACTCTTTGATTCCTTTTGTGGATTTTCGTTCCCGAGTATTTCAATTTTAAAATTGGGAGTCCTTTGCTGGACATCCTGTATATGCACAAAAGTCACAGGTGACTATTTCTATAATCTGTTTTCACCAGTATTTTTCTAATATAAATTTTTAACTATATTTCTCTTGCAAACGTTGTCAAAGAATGTGGAATAATTTTTAAAAACAATGGTGCCAGTAAGAATTAAAAAATATTCGCCAGTGGCAGCACTGTATATGTGATTATGCCACAGGTACTGGCGGCAACGTTTATAAATATGCATTGTTGTGATTAGCTGTGTTTTAACCCCTTCGCGACGGGAAACTTCAACGAAATTTTTAATGTTTTGTTACCAATTTTTTAAAAAAGAGATTTGTTACTTATTAAATCGAGAAAATGCTCCCATTAAATAAGGCAATTTTTCTGTAAAAATTCACTGGTGGAATAAGCAAGTTTTCTGAGCGCTTTTTACGGCACGTACACGGGTCACTCGTTACCAAAGGTTTTAATCGTCGCGCATTTTCTAGCCCCTTCGCGACAACATCGTTTCTCAAATATACAGATATAACATGTAATTGATCTTTGCAAAAATTTTATTATTATTTTTATTATTTTTATTTTCAAAACAAAAATGTTGAACATTAAATTGTAATTTCATCATAATTACATATCTTGATTTCACGTCAAAGATCACGTCCGAACAAAATGTAATTTGCAAAGTTGATGTTAACATGAATAACATTTTGATTTTTTATAATATATAAAGTAATATTTGCTTTAAGAGCTAGACTAGCCAATGTAAGAATAATTTTATATTGCAACATCTTTTCTAAGCTTATATTTATTAGGTTAATTAAATCTATCAGTTCTTTTGTAAAACCTTTTTTTTCGTCAAATTTCAACATGTTACACATTGTTTATATAATTATACATTTTATTAATAAATAAATAAAATAAATAAAAAATGTCAGTCACCAGAAAAAAATAATAGTAATACAAAAATTCGTTAATAACTCTTAAATTTTTTCGGAAACTCTAAATGTTTTAGTATGTTCAGGCTGCCAAGCTATCTTTCTAGAAAGCTTGAATGGACAATTAAGGGTACACAGTTCTTAAATCGACGCTTGCAATCATGTGGAGTATGTACCAAATTTAATTTTTATTCATTACTTCGGGAACTATCCTACCGATTTTGAAACCGAAATTTGAAATCCGTATTAACAGTGGTGTGGGATTTTAAATGCTCTGGTTGCCAGTAATATCGTAATGCTTTCATCCCTTTTATCAATATCAAAAAATTCTTCAAATAGGTAAGGTGCACAGAAGTTGACTAGTGGTATCTAAAGCATTTGGACCCTCACCCTGATTACCACACTGTATATTCGCTGGATTATGCCCATTATTTATTTCAGAATTTTTTTTCCCGTGACTAAAACTTTTATTTTGGAGCGATGTTAATTTTTCAGAAATTTTTGATGTTTCAGAATTTTTCTCTTTTTTACTAATTAGTGTTTTTTTAATGTCGGCCATATACAATATTATATTTATGGTCTAGCACCAAAAAAAAAAAATCTCTAGTACAGTATGTAAAATGTATTTTTTACTTGAAATGTACGATTTTTAAGAGAGACAATAGACTTAGACACTTCTAACTTGTGTGAAGTTCATGCACAATTTTATCAAACACGTGAATTAAAGTATGTACAAATGTATGGGTGAAGTTTAGATTCGTATAATAAATGAGGCAATGTTTTATGGGTATCGATTTTATGTCACTTCTCCCGTAACTTCCGAACCAGCATCTCTTACACGAATTTTATTCATTTAGCACCACTTTTTTATAAGAGAGACTTTTATTTGTACTTTGAGAAAACGCATATGGTGCAGAATTAATTTTAAAATATCATAAAGCGAACAGAGTTTAAATCTTGAAATAAATATAGAGTGCTGGCTTAGAAATAATATGAATGGGCGTGGCTTCCGAATAGGTGTTTTTCCTTGCATTTTTGCGATTGCTTTTAACCCCTTAACCCTTTCCGGCAGGGGCAAATTTTCAAGTAAAATGAGAAATTATCGACTGACACCGGAATTCACAAACGAATTTTTTAGATATTTTGAATTCCTTGATTTAAGTATTTACTGTAAAAGAAAAATTTTACTAAAATATTATTGGTGCCATTCGTAAGTTTGGAATTAAAATTAGGTATCCCACACCGGGCACAGTGTGCCGGAAGGGGTTAACAAAGCAATTCTTTTTCGTTCAATAAATTGAAAATAGCAGATTCACGCCACTATTATTTAAATAAAATATTCGTAAAATTTAGTCTAAACATTCCTACTTTTTAATAGTGTGAAAATTTTCTTAAAAATAATAGTGGTGTCAAAAAGCTTTAAATGATGCAATCAGGAAATTCATCTTGCGCGAACGGCGTTCGGGCAGTTAAGGGGTTAATAGTAAGAAAAAAGGAAACAAATGGATTTAGGAAGGTTCGAAGAACTTATAAAAAAAATCATTAAAATAATTCTCTAATTCTCCTCTTAAGTTTCTGTGCAGCATTAGGGTCTATACTAGGATCAACAACGCGCAACACAGATCGCACTCTTACACTAATACATATCAGAAATTCACTAGCACAGCGCTGGTTCATATGATGTCAATACTGTTTATTTTCAGCTTTTAAACATATTTTATTTATTCTGTCTTTGCAGTTTTTCTAATAAAAAAGGACAAAACATCTTGCACGCACAAGTTTAATGAGCTTGATATAACACCGGATTTAAACTGAATTTTAAGGCTGTTCTCAACTGCTATCCTTAACAAGACGTTATGGCATAATCACAAATTCATTTCTTAACGAAACTTATAAAATAGCAAATCCTGACTATGAAATCGATTTTAATCTGATTTTTTCATTTTGTGATCGATAAATTACCTATTTATTAACTTTTTTAATTATATGGCAACGCTTTTTCCCCTTCGTACATTGTTTTTTATTTTTTTCCCTCTAAACGCCCATTTTGACACTATTTTCTGAAAAATCTGTAATGTTCGAAAAAAAGGGAAACTGAGTGCAATTAGGTATTTTATAAACAACAACACATGCAAGTTTCATGCATTTCCGAACAAAAATAAACTAGACCTTATGTCATAAAGTTGCCCTTTTTGATTTGAGAACAGCTTTAAGAACTTAAACGTCACACCCGAAACGTTCATGGGCGGCAAGCTTCACGGCTTCTGTGCAGAATTGTTTGATTTCCACCAGTTTTATAAAATAGTGTAATCGGTTTTATTCTGGGATAATGATACTTGTCATTAAAAAATATGAACATTTTTTTTTTCAAAAGAGTGGTGGCAGTAATGAATTGGAATTTTTAAACCGTAATTTAATGGGACTATTAAGGGGTTAAAAAAATTGTGTTATTTTCGTTCATTTGCAAGTTACGCGAATTTAATTTTTTTTTTTTTAGTCTGCAACTAGGCGAGGTTACTTCTTTTTTCACATCTGCCTAGGAGGGTAGGCGGAAAAAATCGCCACGGAAAAAATTTCCCCGGAAAAAATCACCCCGGTAAAAATCTCCCCGGTAAAAATCTCCCCCGGAAAAAATCGCCCCGGTAAAAATCTCCCCACAAAGAAAGATAACCGAAAAATAGGGAGTTTTTTTAAATTAAGATTGAAAAAGCCCACACATATGAATAACAAAGAATTGATGACTTTGATTATGGCAATTATAATTTCAAGTAAATCACGTGCTAATCACGTGTATTTGTACTGGAAACAATTACGGCATATCGTTTTATATATGCATATCCTTTAATAGTAAAAGCTCTATATCAAATAAGGTCCTACTTGATGAATATCGCAAGGGCAAACGGGGAAGCTGTCCCAGCTACTCAAACTCAAAGAAAGGACTTCGGGTGTATTGGGGTAGAGGGGGGGGGGATTACATAGAGGAAGAGAAAAGGAATTTACTTTCGAAGAATCTGTTTATTATTCTGCTTTTTGAGCTTTATTCTGCGGTTTGAATTTGAGTTACACGAATGTAAAGTTGTATTCTTATTTTGACAAGCTATATCACATAAATAGAATGATCTTTAGAATAAAAATATCTGCTTCGTTTCTATATTTTTGTAATTGAAGAGAGAAAGGGGCTTTGTAATCTGTATCAATGAAACTAAATGCACCTAGGAATGCAAATAAATGTTGAAATACCCCAAAACCTCGCGATTTGTCACAAAAGATTCAGTTAAAGAATTTTTCATTTGAATTTTTCAGGGAACGTTATAACGTTTGAGTAGCGGGGAATAAATTTTGCTTTAATGAGAGTTTTAATTCAAAATTAATTTAAAAATCAATAATAATTTTGAAGGTTAAAAGAAAATGAATAACTGAAAAAAGAATATCAAATTTCGAAAAATATTT